>JAVSBS010020779.1:0-46795 GCA_033124195.1 Coracias cyanogaster
TCCGTCCGTCCTTCCTTCCTTCCTTCCTTCCTTCCTTCCTTCCTTCCCTCCTTCCTTCCTTCCTTCCTTCCTTGCCTCCTTGCCTCCTTGCCTCCTTCCCTGCCCTTCTCTACCCGCCTTTAATTCCTTCTAGTTTTCATCTGTGCACATTTCCCCTGCCCACCAAGAGGGTTTCCGTCTCTGCCCAAATCGGCGCCGTGCCGGCCCCCGGCCTCCCGGCCCCCTTCCCCCGGCGCTGGCTGCGAGCCGGAGCCGCCGGCAGCCGAGGGGATCCCGCGGCAGAAGAGCCCTGCGCTGCCCGGGGAGGAGGCACAAGACGAGGTGGAGAGTGGGGGCACGGGAGTGCGGGGTACAGCTCGGGCCCCGGGAGAAGCTGTGCCTGGGGCTGCGGCGGGGGTGACCCCCAAGGGGCAGCCGGCGATGGGCAGCGAGCTCTGTGCAGGGCGCTGGCACCTGCCGCGCCGTCCTGGGGAGAGGGGCTGCCGTGGAGCCCCGGCAGCCGGAGGCACTGGCACCCCCACCTCGCTTGCAGCGGCAGCAAAGCGAGCAGAAGGCAGGGACGAGCAGGAGAAAACGTGGCGTGGCGAGGCAGGGGCCGAGGGGCTGCTCTGGCTGTGGGGAGCGGGGCTGACAAGGTAGCGACGCACCGCCGCGGCTGCCCCCGGCCCCGCATCCTCCTCGGCCCTGCATCCTCCCTCCTGGCCCGGGGCTAGCGGGGCAGCTCTGGACGTGGCCGCTTCTACCTGGGGCTGCCCCACCAGCTGCGGCTGCCAGCAGTTTGCGGAGCCTGTTGTCGGGCTGGCCTGTAAGTTAAAGACAAGAGGAGGGCGAAGTCATCCCTCCGTCCCGGGGCAGCCGTCTGGAGCCGGCAGCCGGGTGCCCGGGACCCGCCGCGATCCCTGGCCGCGCTAACTCCCGACAGCATCCCTAAAGCTCGGTCCCTTCGGTCCCGGGGGCGCAGGACGCGTTGTCTGAGCAAAAGAGCTCGTTGGGGGCATTTGGTCTCCACCCAGCCACCCGCAGCTGCCCTGGGCTGTGCCCTGCTTTCCCCGGGAGCCCCCGGCTCTTTTCCAGGAGAGGAAGAAGGTTGGGAGAACGCCGCACAAACCGCTCCGTGCTATTCCACAGCAAAAGGGACCTGAGAAGCCGCAGGAGGCTGAGCCGGGGTTTTGAGTCCCCAGGAAAGGGGTGATCAATGTCCCGTCCCTCTGCTCCTCTCCCGCAGCACCATGCCCCGGGCGGTGCGGGTGAGACTCCAGGCTTCTCGCCTCCCTGGTTTCACGTCCTGGCCCGTGGAGCATGCAAATGGGAAAGAGCATCCACAGAGATGCCCTTTCCTTCTCCTTTCCCACGGGTCAGTTGGGGAAACTCCGAGCGACTTGGAGATGCGATGCTGCGGACGAGGAGGCGCGTTCGGAGAGGTCTCCTCGCCTGCCCTCTGCCCGGGAGGAAACTTCTGTCTGACCGACCGAAATGCAAGTCTCCCCGTGTCGTGTCCCCCGCCTCGGGCTCCTGTACCGGCGCGACAGGAGAAACGACCCTTCCCTTCCCAAAAATGGGAACAACTTCTGGAGAAGCTGTCCATGAGGAGAGAAGTGGAGACGGTGGGGTTTTCTTTGGAAGGGCTTTCCTCCACAAAGACAACCAGCAAATTAAAAAAAAAAAAAAATTTATTATTTTTTTAAAAAGAAAGAAAATGAGGCGAGGGGGGCGGGGTGGGGGGCGGGAGGGCCGGGGTGGGGGAAGGGAGTTGGGGAATAGAAATAGAAAAGCGAGAAAGATCCGAAAGCGGCAGAGTCTGGGAGCGCTCGCCCGACGGGGCGGGTAGGACGTGGCGGGGCGGCTCGGCACTGCTCGGCACGGCTCAGCACGGCACGGCTCGGCACTGCTCGGCACGGCTCAGCACAGCACGGCTCGGCACTGCTCGGCACGGCTCAGCGCAGCACGGCTCGGCTCAGCACGGGCTGCTTGTCCCGGCATAGACAAGAGCTCGGCGCTCTCAGGAAATTCGTTTATTTCTTGCTACGAAAATAAGTAACGTCCGCGTGCCCATATATAAAATGCATACAGGTGTACACACACGCGTAAGTGTAAATAAAAATAGGAATATCCCAGGTGGCTGGACCCCGTTCGTTTTCACTTGTGCGTCCTCTTGCTTTCCGCCGGGTCCCGGCGCGGCCGGGCCGTAGGGATGGAGAGCGCTGCTCTTAGTCCCGGAGAGCAGAAGAGCAGCTTCCCCTCCCTTCCCAGCGCTTCCCGGTTCCCATGGGGGAGGGACAAGGGCCCCGCTGCCCCCAGCTCCATGGGTCCGCTACGAAGGTGACACCAATCCCCCAGGCCCCAGGCGTTTGGTCTCACTCCCTCCGCTGTGGGGTTTCTTCTCTGCCCTCCTCTGCCACCCCACCGGAGCCCCCATCTGACCAGTCCGACCCACGCGGTCCCCTCACGGGGCTCCTCTTCCCCAGCTACACGGGGCCGGGGAGGAGGCGGGGGTGGGCTTGTGTTTTGATTAATATGGAAATAAACCGCAGAAATAGCAGCAGTACTTAGCTTCATTGCTTCAGTTTAGAGATTTATTGGCGAGGAGATAAACACTAGGCTGGGGGCTAGCTCGGTGATTCACGGTCCCCATCAGTTACTACCAAATAAGCAAACCGTTTTTCTTCGAAGCCGCAGAGGGAAGCGGGGAAAAAAAAAAAAAGAAACAAACTGAAAGAGTAATTTTTTTAGTGGGCTGCTACCTCCTCTCCCAGGTTCGGCTCCCGGCGCTGCGGAGCAGCACCCACCGCTGCCCGCTCCGCCCGGCTGCTCCCTGGCACCCTACTCGCTGAGCAAAACCAATAAGGTGTTTATCACGGATTCCTGCCTCTTAAAACTCCTGTGTTTTAAGACACTCTGCCTCCTTTCAACTTACTTTTGTATTTTCCCACTTGTTCCTATCCAACTATTTGGTTTGGTTGGGTTTTTTTTTTAAATTCTTTGCAGCCCCATTTTTGCTCCTGCAGAAGCATGAAGAGCTGGAAAGAGCCATCAGGAGATGAAATCGTGCTGCTGTTGAGGAAAACCAAGGGCTAAGTTTGGGAAGGGGAGCATAATCCTTTACTAGATGCAGCGATACTGTTGGGAAAATGGGCAATTTGGGGGCACACAAACCCATTCTCAGGTCTGAAATGGAAACAACAAACTAGAAGCTAAGTACAAGCTAACTACTGAAATGTAAACAGACAACTTTCACTGGACTTCTGTGAAATCTAAGGATATAATAATCCTTATATCCTTAATCCTTAATGTGTAATCTAAGGATATATCTTATAAAGTTTGTTGCTTTGCATCCAGTGCCACTAGAAATGCCCTAAGACACTCATGGTGTGCTGCCAAAAATGACGGAGGACTTGCTGAACACTCATATTCTTCTGGATCAGTGGGAGAGGCCAGGTGAGGTGTCCTAGGGTATCTCAGTGGCAGTAAATACCTATGTTTAGGTGGCTGAATTGAGCCTTAATTGGTGATCATTTTGTGTTCTCTGATTTTTTTTCAAGTAGTCGTGTTGATTAGAACCGTGAAAGGTTTTAGGGTCAAACAAATAAACCAAAGAGGAATAATCAATCTTAGACCACATCAGGGAGGTGGTACAGTTTTTTTATAGGGCTGCAGCTGCAGGTGTGCTCCCTTTTGTGCATCCAACAACTACTGAGTAGGAAGCGCTGAACCAAAGACACCACAAGAGTCAATGGAAGTGTCTGCAGCCTACTTATCTCAACCAGTCTTCCTTTTCCTGCCCTCCGTTTCCCTTTCCTGAAGTTGAAACAAAACCATTTTGCTTGATATTACATAGAAGTAAGCACCTTTGTAAGGACAGTGCAGCTGCAGGACAGTAAAATCTGGCTGAAGGGCAAAACAACTTAAAAAATACTTTCATCAGTGGAGACTGTGTGACCAAAATCTGTATCCAGCTCCCCCAAGTCTCCTGAAGCTGTTGTGGGTTCAGCATGGGTTTTATATCGCCCTGGCAGAAGATCACAGATCAATATTTTAATCCAATCTTTTCATGTTTGTTTGTTTTGCCCCAAAGTGTTGTTGCTGTTGACATGTACATCTTGAATGTTACTTGGCAGAACAACATCGAGTCCTGCCAGATGGGTCAAATAAAAACTACAAGCGATGCAGTAATTTCAGTATTTATAATGAGGATGATTTGTGCAGACCTGCAAATCAAAACCTAACTGATTCCTTGTAAAGCACATAGAGGGTTGACAGTAAAGGAGATTTGCACAGGAGCTGGTCCTAAAGCCTTGTAAGCTGGTAAAAGCAGACAAGACTCAATTTTTAAGCCAGAGATAATGGTACAGCAGAGTTGAACCACAAAAGCTCCTGGTTGCAGCAGGTAGGAATAGGAGCAGTAGCCAGCAGTATTATGTTCCCCTCAGTTGTCATCTCGACAACTACATGAGAGGGAGGTTTATTAGTGTTTAAATATTAGTGCACAGGGTTTCATGAGTACAGCACACAGATAATTCTGTTGTAATAAAGAGCAAGTAGTTCTTCAAAAGGAGCTTCCTTTTATTTCTGTATCACATGCAATGTTTTCAAAGGCAGGTTTAAATACATGTCAGTCAAGCCCAGAACAGGGCAGGGAAGGAGCCGTTGTTTCTGGATGCATGCGTCACTTCCCGGGAACCTTGTCCCATGTCAGGGATGGACATGAGGATGTGGTGGGGCTTTAGTCACACCACCAGAGGAAACATTTTACAAATTATTCACAAAAGGAAATTTGATACTTGTGTTATAAAAAATGGATTATATTTTCGACTACAGAAAATGGCCTTTCTGCAAATTTACTTTTTGGGTTTGTTTTTCTTTCTTTCTTTCTTTTGGATATTTCTCTTTTATTTTCATCGGCTTCTATCCAGTGGCTCTGACTGTCATGCAGCAGGTGCTACTTTGCTATGTTTCAGCTGCAAACTGTTAGGTGGCTGTCTGAAAAAACGTAATACTTCATTTGAGTTTTTTAAAAGCAGAGAAACATTTCACAACGAATAAAAACTTACTCTTACAAAATTTGACCTTTGGCCTGAGGGAGTCGTGAATCCTTGTCCATGGGGTCAATAAGAAGAAGAGCAATAAAGTGACTGCATAAAACCTTTTGTTTCCAGACTTTTTATTTTAAGTGATAAACAAAAATCTGTCAAGTGTCACGTAGGAAGCAGACAGCTAAAAATGGAGTTTGTCCCTTGTGCTGCCCTACCTCACACTTCGCAGAGGAATCAGCCACAGTGCGTTTTATGGCCTGTCTTGCCAGATCTTTGCACAGCAAGTGAGTTTTCAGGCACCAGGGGAAAGGCAGCTTGAAGCATCTACTGGGAGTCTATACTCTGCTTCTTTACTTGGCTTTTCTCCAAAAACTGCAAGAGACAGCCACAGAAATTAGTCACAACTGTGGTGATCACTGGCGTGATGATGGTTTGCTTGAGCACACTGAGAATTGAGTTTGAACACTACTCCACAGCACGTAAGTATGAATACTTATAATGGGCTACAGATCACTTGGAAACAGACCTGTCAGGGCTAGAAATCATGGAAGCCTTGTGTGTACTCTAGTTTTCCGTGCAAAGGCCCAGATCCTTACTGCTGCCTGAATACCTCTGAGTCACAGAAATCGGTAAAGGACAAAAACCAGATGGGTCTTGAAGGCTTCATTTCCTTGGGAGGTGGATGCAGTAATTTCCAGACCTCTGTCACTAAAGTCTTGACACATCCATACTGTCATTGCACGTCCACTCTGGGAACATCATAGAACAGTTATTACAGGGCAGCCGTTTGGTGCCCATGGGCAGCCTAGCTGTGTCCCTGCTGCTCTGCAGGAGTGGTCTGCAGATCACTTTCCAGAGATGGAAATGTACACTCCCACTGTAAGCCTGGAACGTAAGCCTGCCTCCCTAGCTCTCCTTCCCTCAATGTCTTTCTGAAAATGACCGCTGTGACCGTGATCTCCTGTGATGCCTGCAGGTCTCCTGTGGTGCCTGCAGTCCAGGCATGGTTAGGTGTGAGGAGCTCTACATTTTGGAGAGTGCTTTGTGACCAGACTTCAGCCCACACTTGCCAGTTCACAGACTGCACAGCCCCCTGGGCTTCCTGCTCCTCGTGGTCTTGACACCACACAGATCTGTAAGCAGTGCATGCACCCCTTTTTCTTTCTTACCGAGTGCCTTTGGAAGCTTTCCAAAGCTTCAGGCTCACTTTTTCTTTCCATGGTTTTGTTATTCCTTAGAGTCTCCAGCACAGCCCCTTTGCCCTTTCCAGTGATGGAAATAAACACCCCCACTGCTCTCTATCTTCCTTTACTTCTGCCAGGATATGGTCTTTTCCTTATGCAACTTGCAGAAATGGATTGTATATGGACAGATGCATCTTACAGAGATGGACAGATGTATGATAAGATTTCCTCCATAATATGCTTAGTCAGTTGTCATACCAAGTTTTTAGGCCTTTCAGTTTTCAGCAGATGCCTACAAATTTGCATACATGTGACTTGTGGCATCGACTTTTCCAGTATAGTATGTGCCTATTGTATCACAACGCTTCAGCATATTCTTATTCATTTATGAAGTATCGTGGAAATGACTTGCCAATCACCTTTAATAGGTAATATACCTTTCTGAGCCAAGCTGTAGTGTAAACCGGCTGATTTATCTTGATCTGGACTTGATGTCATTTGGCTGACACTAGACAGTCAAGTATCATTTTGTATAACTTGAGGAGTCTGCCACCAACTTTTAATTTCATTTTATTTTATTCATAGGTTTTATTACATTTGCTGCTGTTACAAACCCTTGTATGTTGTTCTGTATGAGAGCGATAACCCAAATCCTCCTCAGCAACACGCATCTGGCTGCATTCATGTCCCTGTCCTAATTCCTTTTATTTTATGATGCCCTTAGTTTGAGTAGGGTCAGTCCCAGTTCCTTGCATAATGCTCTTGGACATAATCTTAATCTCCTACCCCTTCACTAAAACAGGACCATAAGGCATTTGGCCATGCTTTAATAGATCTGGAGGTTGACTTTTAAATCCTTAGTTATACCCTTCCCTGATCTCCAGCCTTGTGGGCTTTCCAGGTGCAGCCATTCAAGCAGATATGTAAGCTAAAGCAAGGAGATTGATTCTATGTTTCAAAACCCAGATATTCTTTACTATGACTGCTGGAGCACATCAATGTGGCTGTAGGCAAAATCATGCCTGCCTCCATTTCATCTGCACTCTCTCACGTCTGTTGGATTCTCTAGGGTTTTCCATTTCTCAGGATAGAATCATGGACTTCATCTCTCCTAGTAAATTAAACAGTATCACATAATGTTGTCAGGCACTGCAGCTCAATTATTTATAGAGTCAAATTGTTACAATGGTTCCTGGCATGGTTTGGCTTCAGACAACTAGCTCTCTCCTGAACATTTCTCAGGCATGGTTTGGGGCTAGCATAGGCCAAAGGCCAATCCAAGCAGGCAATTTGTATTCAGCCACGCTGCCTGGAAAGCAGGAATTTAACAATGTGGACACACACCAGTCTGTGCCAGTTGGCTTCAGAGCTAGACAATGGTCACAAACATGTTTTGTATAGATGTTGTCCCAGATCTTTCTTCTCTTACATGAAGCTTTTGCCCTTGTTGCCATATCTTCCTGTCTGTCTCTCCAGATTACTAGGACAATACATTTCCTTTGTGAAGTGAGACAATTATCAGAATTAGTAACTGATCAAAGTCTCCCATGAGCTGATTTGTTTCCGTTACTCCTTGACTTTCTCTGCTTAGCTTTGCCTAGTTGTGAGAGATTGGTCTACCGAACTATGAAATTGTAAAAAAAGTCTATTTCTACTTCCATGCCAGGTGCAATAAATCCTTCTTCCATCTACCAGAGGTTTTATGTCAACATGGGACAAAAGATGCCCAAGGCAGCGAGGTCCCACATTCCACAGGGACTTTTTAAGTTCATAGATATGACACATAGGCATAAAGTAGTCCTTAGTATCAGAATTCATCAGATGTCCACAGACAGATCTTCCTTGCCAATTATCACATTTCCACCAAGAAAAATGAAACTATGATACTACCTCTCTTGCTTTTTCTACTCGCAAATTTGTACAGTTGGGGTAAGCACAGGGCTTCTGCCTTCTGCTTTATAAGGGTCATAGAGCTCTTGGGAGAAGCGTCAGTCATAGGTTGAATGTGAATTTTTGGGTTTTCACCTGAGACCAGTCCTCTCTTCTTTCCACCTGCAGAGACCAGACAGGCAGTGCTTAGTGTCTCATTCTTCACTTGTTTCAGCATCCCTCAACTGATCAATGCAAAGCTACGGTCCAATGGGAAATCTTTACTTTTCTTTACTGAAAGAGTGATTAGCCGTTGGAACAGGCTGCCCAGAGAGGTGGTGGAGTCATCATCCCTGGAAGTGTTCAAAAAACAGGTAGATGTGGCGCTTTGAGACACGTTCTAGGGATTAGGGAGATGTTCGAAGAAGGTTGGACTAGATGATGCTAGAGGTCTTTTCCAACATGAATGATTCTGTGATTCCCTTCTTTACTGTGTTTCATTTCCTCAAGAAGTTGCAGTGTTTTTTCCCTCACATTGGTGCATTTCATTAGTTTTGGCAGCACTCCATCCATGCTTTTGAATGCACTTCTTGCACTTCTTTGCAGTGTCTTTGTGTCCAAGCTTTCTGTCCAAAATCCTGCCTACAGGCAAAGTCAGAACTAACTAAATACCCTAAGTCAGAACAGCACTGGTTACTTCTTCACTTCTGCCCATGTGGATTTTACCTGAGATCTCTGGGGTTAACTCTGTTCCCAGCAATACAGCAAAAGGATAGTTCTCCTGTAAATGCAGTATCAACATTTCAGCTCTTTCTCTCTTATTCATATTGCCAGGGGGTTGAGACAGGCTCCTTTACTGGGCCTGCCCTCATGAAGATGCCAGCATGTCTCACATCTTGCAGGGCCCCACAGCTAGCAGCTGACCCTTTCTTTGGATTTGTCAGGTTCAGTTGCTTGAACATCTCCTGCTCATTCCCTCACCTGGTCGCTGGCTCCATCCATCTTTCTCCATGTGCAGCCCTCTTCCTCCAGCTGCAGCATCTTCTATTCCAGCCTTCACTGCTGTGGTTGTCTCACCTTGCCATTGCATCTGCCTGACCATCTGTTGAATCATGTGCAATATAAATAACAGCTAGTGACAAATAATAGCTACAGATACCCTCCTGTAATTGTCTGGTGGCCTTACTGGACATCCGCCACTTCATAGCATCTTTTATTTTACGTTGCTGGTCACAAT
Source organism: Coracias cyanogaster (assembly GCA_033124195.1). Classification (NCBI taxonomy): domain Eukaryota; kingdom Metazoa; phylum Chordata; class Aves; order Coraciiformes; family Coraciidae; genus Coracias; species Coracias cyanogaster. Next base: position 9,321 of record JAVSBS010020779.1, read on the forward strand.
TATATGTCAATATTAAAGGAATTTGTAATGTTAAGGTGGTTTAGAGTCCTTGGGCTACTTTATATGTAATTTTTATATTTTCCCCCGAAGTGTTTGCTATTATTCAATTCCTTTTGTTCTCAGCTCTGATATTCTTCTGTGGCTGGTGAGACCATAATTTAGGCCCTTATTCTATGCTTCAACATAGTATTAAAAATATCACACTGATTGCAATAGGCTAGTAAAATTCAGCTTTAAAACCAACCACATTTAATAACTTACACCAGGAAAATATTGAGAAGTGAGAATAGCAATTTCTCTAAATCTCCTTCGGCTGAACAAGAAGTATTTTGTCTTTCTCCGACAACAGGGAAGCAAATGGGTTTTAATCTAGATTATGGAGAAGGTAAAAATCTGTCTTAATGTTTCTGGTCAGTAACAGGTCTTTGTCTTCATCAAGACCTTTAACTTGCCCTTAGACATGGACTTGGTCACTGGGGTGCTGAAAACATGTTGTAGGTCATACAGTGGGCAGATGCTTCATCCAGTAAAGTCACCAACAGCTTTGCTCAGAGGCCAGTAGCAGAGCTGCAGCCTTGCAACAGGAATTTGTCCTCGATCTCGCATCTGTCTGGTTACATCTGAATATCAAAAATGAATTTCTCTAAACATAGCTCTGGAGCTAATTGATGGCACAGATGTATGCCAAACTAATCTTTGAACAGTTGTAATGATCCTAATGGTGAGCACAGCTAAGCAGTATTAGAAAAGCTTTGTTTTTCACCTGCATTCCTGATTTGGTTCAGGGATGTTCTACTACGTTGACAAAGTACTTCTTTTATTCCCCGACTGCCTTGAACTAACAAGCTGATGACAGATTTTCCGTGCAGATGGGATTATTTGAGGAAAATATGTCTAGCAAGCGGACTCACTTTTTAAGCAAAGTTATTTCATTTTATCATGCTCGGCTCTCAAGGCATGCAAGATTCTCCAGCAAGGGGAGCTGCTGGGCTCAGGCTCAGCACAGGGGAAGGTTGAAAACGAATGTCAGACCTTTTCTGTTGTGTAAAGGGAACTTCCAGCTCTTTTTTGCTATTGAAGATGGCCTTGCAGTTTTTATTTCTGTAGTTTGCAGATGGGCAGGTGTTTTCTAAACACCATGTTTTATTCATGCTGCCCTGTCCCCAGCTGCAGAGCTGCTTATGAGGATGCTGTCTGTCCCTCCTCAGCTCACTTCTGTAGAGACCTTGCAGCCCACCAGCACTGGGGACTGCCGTGGCTGGCCATGAAGAGATGCTTGATATACTGTACAACCAAAGCTGCCTGGCCGCAGCTGCAGTGCACCCCCTGTACCTCTGTGATGGAAGTTGGGGTACGTGTGCCACAGGCTTCAGTCAGCGGTCTTGGGGGTATATGTAAGCAAGACACTTCTAATTACATTGCTGACACCAATGCACTCCTTGGCCTTTGGTGGGGCTTTGCAGATAGGCACAAGTTTGGAAGTTAGGAGTGATTGGCTGCTCTGTTTATCTGGCCAGCTGGAACTTGGAAAGGCATGGAAATTTTTGGAGTGGACCAAAATCCCTGTACCAGCAGCTCCACAAATAGGTGGTATTGATCTGGAGAGTGGGGGGAAACACCCCTGGAAATGCTCATCCTCTCTTCCTTGCACACACCCTTTGAGACACACAGTGCACATACAGTGAGTTTCTCTTCCCCCTTTCCCTAAGCCAGTAGGCCAGCTACATGTATTTCAGCATGACCATGGTCAACTCTTGTCTGGTTTTGATGGGGATTTTCAGGAAAAAAAATTAGGTTGGGCTAAAACCAGTTAAATCCCTCAGGACCTCAGTAGTGTTTTAAAACATATGTGAAGGGGAGGAACCATTTTTCACACATCCTAAAGAATATAGCTGACATATGGACCATTCAAAGGAAATTTTGTTCAGGCAATTGGCCATGCATGAATGGCCTGGCTTATACAGTGAGGACCCAAGTTATGACACAGACCTTCTCCCAGGAACTGGGTAACAAGAGCAGGTCCTGTAGATACCAACCATGCTGCAGGCTCTCAGAGCTTGTACCAGACTCAGGGTACAGCTGGAGGAGCAAGGGTGGGTTAGGGTCTCATTGCCACACTGGGACAGGCTTGGGGCAGGCACAGTCATCCCGGGACATGCTCAGGATGTGGGGGATGTGGACTGTGGTGTTGCCACTGTCCACATCCCTTCATCCCAAGGATGCCTCAGCAAACACTATCCCAGACAGTCCCACTTTTTCTCCTCTCCATCATAAGCTTTCTCCTGGCCACGTTCACCAGTGCTTACTGCTCCAGCCACTGCTTTACTGTAACTGGGTATCTCGCAATGTTGCAGGTAGATTTAGCACCTCAATCATTTTCCCACTAAATACTTCCAAGGCCCCAGAGAAACACTTCATAAATCTTTTTACTCACTCAGAGAAAAAAACCTCAACAAACCACAAAACAAAACAAAACCAACAACAAACCACAAGGAAGTTCAGGGAAATAAACCCCTAAATCGAATTTCTTGCTTTAAAAGTGCTTTACATATATCACCACCAACCAGCATGTAAATTTTAGTCAGCTACTGGACTAGTCTTTTAAAGAAGTTGAAAAATGGCCCTGCATCCTCAAAGGACACACCTGTTATCTGAAACAGTTTTTAACCAGCTTGTTAAGCAGCTTTGACAGATCAAAGACCCCAGACAATGGGCACAAACTTTAACAATAGTTTAGCCTTGAGCAAAAGCTTCTGTCAAAGCAAGGCTTGTGCCAGTAGTATTATGGCCTGCAATTGAAAATAAATTTTACTTGAATAAGTACCTCAGCCCGATCAGAGGCACTGCCGCCAGGGAGACAAAAGCAGTTGGGGATAAGTTATTGACTTCAGTGACAGCATGAATGAAGTTCATTATGCCAGCCCACTCTTGGTAAATGTGTCAGGTTTTAAACTGAATTAGGTGGCAGGTGCATGGACCATTTTCCTGCCCCCCTTGAGACAGCAGAGGGCCAGCCATCACCTGATTCTACAGACAAATGTTTAGATTTGGTTTTCATATTGCACGGGCACAAGTGACAGCGTATTTAAATCATAAATAAGGCTTCCTGCAAGCCCTTGTCTATCCCTCTCGCTCTCTATGTCCCCCATCACTGGCTGGCCGGGCTTCTGCCATGTTGCCCGCTGCACACTAGAGGTGGGTTTCCCTCCCTTCCACAGCTCCAGCTATAGTCTTCTTTCTGATACCTTTTCCTATCTGCCATGGGCATGTGCAAGCTTTGGGCTTCCACAGACCACCTCTGGGGTCCAGCCCTGAGACAGAGGGGAGATCAAACCCTTCTGCCCCTAGTTGGGTGGCACCTCACACAGCTGCACATTTCTGACTTCAACAGGGTCTGAATCAGGGCCTCTTGTAGCCAGCATTATGTGATATGTACGGGGTCAAAAAGATAGAATCCAGACATCCAAAGTTAGCCTCCAGAAGGGCTTTCTACAGTAGAACAGTATTTAATTCTTGCAAGTCTCTGGTGACAAACACTGCAATTTCATAGAACTGCAGGCTGGATCAGAAAGAAGTGATGTGAAATATATACATATATCTGTGTGTATGTATATATACAGAAACACATAGAAAAACACAGATGCATCTACATATGTACAAGTGTTTCAAATTTTTGCTAGAATCCAAAGAAATAATGTGATAATCTGCCATAATAATTTGATATTTCTCTGGTTTAAGATTGAACAGCAGTTTAAGATGTATCTTTTATTTATTTTTCATTTGCATATTTTGCTAAAAAACATTTTGGTTTATAGTCTGCCAGGGCCTACAAGGATAGTGCAAGATCAGCTGAACTTCAGATACTTTGGATGCCAGTTCTCATTACTTAATCATGAGGCACAGAACTATTAAGACTCTTAAAAATGAAAGCTTCATTCTCTGACCAGGGAGGGAAGAGTTGGCATATGCCTTTGGCTGCGTGCCTTATTTACATTAATGAGCAAGTAAGATTCCTTCGCCTGTGAGGGAGCTTAACATTCCTTCTCCCGAAACTTTTGGGATCTGCTGCCTGTGCTGGTTACAAAGGTGAGCCTTTTGTTTTTGGACAGCATTTTGGTCACACTTGGGTACTTTTTTGCACTTCAGTCACTTAAGTGACCTTAATGTTTCAAGAATGCCTTTGTAAGCCTGAAAATGTCTTTTTTCCCCACATACTGAAGGTAAAGACTTTGTGGTTATCTGCTTAATAGCCTCTAAACCAGCCACCAGTCTCTGAACTTTAACAAAAAATATTTATTCCCTTTCTCCAAGGATTTCAAAGGGCTAAACAAACAGTATCCAGTCCTTGCAGAGTTGCCCTGAAGAAAAAAGTTATTACTGTTCCGTGAAACAGAGAGCGAGTTCAAAAAAGGAAGGATGAGACTTGCCCAATGTCACAAGCACATCAGTGGTAGATTCACACTCCAGTGGGTGCTTTAACTATCAGATCGTGCTTCACCCCCCCTAACATGACATTGCTAAAGACACATTTGGCTCGGTTCATGGTTGTGTTTAGTACACCTGTTAATACAGACATATCAAACCCTTTCTTTTTCTGGCTCCAATTCAAATAGACCCAGGAAGTCTCACCCATAGATCCCCAACAAGAGGAAATGTTTCTTTCCCCCTTACACAAATCTGGAAAAACAAAGTAGGATTATTCTTTGGGGCTATCTAAAGACTGCTGTGTGTCAACACACAAAATCATTTCTCACAGTGGTATCACTTGCTGGATATGTTCCTTCCCTTCAACTACAGCAGATGGTGTTTCATAGTTGGTCACAAATGGCTGTCAGCGAGCGTTTGTCTGCCTGCCAGTAACCTGTAGTTTGGGGACTCCCTCAGAGAGTGTACCAGCACTGACTCTGCTGATTGCAGCATCTGAGAAAATGATCCGTCCTTTCTTGTCAGGCACAAAATTAGCCATCTCACTTTCAAACTGTTGACAAGGGGGATATGAAAGAAATAAGGGCTGTACTGGCCCAGATGATGCTTCTTCAGCTCTGTTTCAAGGCAGCTTGCATTGACTGCAGAGGAGAAACTGCCTTTAGTGTGCAGCAAATATTGACCTCTGGTGAAAGATGGAGATGTGAGTGTGGCCTCCTCTTGGTATCAGGATTTTGCATGGCATTTCCACCACCTCCCTTCCCAAGCTCAGTTTAGATTTCTCTTGGCCAGCATTAGAAACGAGGAGGAGGAGATGACCTGTAGTGACATTCCCCTCTAGCAGGAAAAAGCCTTCGACCTGCTAAAGGTCCCAGCACCAGCCAGGTTTGCTGCTGGCTTCATATGTGCAGGGAGAAGACAGTCAGCCAGCCCAGCGTCCACCATGACTGCAGTCTTGCCTCAGCAGCAGGGAACAGGAGAAATGGGAGAAGCAGGAGAAGACAGTAACAGAGACCAAATAGGTATGTCCCCATTACCTGAGACAGAAAACTGTTTCAGAAGCTTTCCAGCAGCTTGTAACAGCAGCCATTGCCTTGCTGGTGCACACCCACATTTCAAGCACACACAACTACAACACCATATGATTTATTTCAACAGAAATCTTAAAGATGAGTTTGTGGAGCAGTGCCAAAAGATCTTCAAAGCAGCTATCCCAGAGAATTCTGCCTGTAGAGCAATTTCTGTTTAAAACCTCAGGTAAGATCTGGCCTGATAAGCTCAGCTGGCCTCAATTTCCACCTGGCTCAGCCAGGGTAGGGGTCCCCTCCAGGTAGATCACCCACCTGGCAGAGGGGATTTGGTGTTACTCATGACTGGGTGGCACAATTATCAAAGGGGTCTGGCAACAAGGTGCATTCCTAGCTCCCCAGCTTTCACATATGTCAGGAAGCTGATGTGTGTATCAATCCTACATAGTGAAATTCCTGCATTGGTCAGGGGGAAGCCAGATTGTATTGGTGCCAGTTACTACAGAGAGTAATCTTGCTGCTCCTGTTCTGACCCGCTAGAAGAGATTTAGAAAAAAATCCAGTTTCAGAATTGCACCTTCACAAAGAGTTAATAACGTTCCATAATTCATTTTCATCCTAAATGTATCATCTGTGAGAAAAAAGGTAGATTAAATCAAAATTATATTCTGATTTTACCCCAGAACCCACATCTGTATGGCTACTGATCAATATAGAGACCACAAATGAAGGTGGTGGTAATGCTCACACTGCTGTGCGCTCCATTCTGTGGTCTCTGACTGAATTAGCAAAGTTGCAGGAAAAGTATTGCAGGCATCCAGAGGAATCTGAGATGGAATACATGTGGCAAGTCTCTCTTACAGGGAGAAGACTGAATCCTATTAAGTGAGGAAGAAGCAGGAGGCTATTGGGGCCCCAGAGTATTTTTAACCCCCACACCAGGTGACCACAACTGCTCATTAACCACATGAGCTGCCTATTGGGCCAGTCCTTCCAGAAAGAGGAGATCCCCTTCTTATTAAGACCTCAGGAGAGAAGTTACAACTGCTTTGGAAAGCATCAGGATGATCCATTTTAAATGAAATATCCTAAAAAAGGTGGCTTGCTTAGCTTCAGCATCCTTATTTTTGTAACTGAACTAATTTTAAATTTAAAAAATAAAAAGTACTAAATAAGGCAATAGTTAAAAGTCAAAGCAAAGAGCTTGGACCTTGTTGAAATAGAACCTTCCAGTCTTCTGAAAATGAAATACTGGTAATTGGATTTTGTGAAGGTTAGTACTGCTCTGTGAATCTGCTTCTTCCAGTGCAAATTTTGTTTTCCAATGAACATTTTTAGCTGCTTTTTATGACATTCATAAAGAAAACCAATTTTACATAACAACTATATAACACCAATGACAACAACTACCCAGGGAAAAAACCCACAAAAATTTTGCTTGGTGGAATTAGGCTTCTAATGAAATTTCAATGACTTCAACAAAAGATTTTTTTTTTAAAGACTATTGAAGGTGGAATCTACAAGCAAAGCTGAAAATCCAGTCTCCAGTCATGGTCCTGTTGCATAAAATCTGTAACTATACAGCAACTGTCCATTTGCTCTGAGTTTCAGCACTGGATTTTTATTGTGATTTTTTATACATGATTAGGTCTCTTCCTGTTTTTCCCCTTTGGCTACACATCGCATTTTGGTTGTGAAACTTTGTAGAATCTGGCTAAGAACAGTTGACTGCCTCCTTACATGGGTATGCCTAAACCCAGTTTAGCTTACTCTACTAGCTGCTAGATCATTTAGTTCTATATTTGACTTGCTCTGATACATTACTGTGTTTTTATGTGTATTGGTGACATGAATGCGATGTTCATATACTTAACCACAGAGACAGACTGTCAATAACTTAACAACAGGCATGTCCAATATCTGCAGCTTCTTTTTTTGGGGGACCAAAGTGGAGGGCATTACACAACAAGTAGCCATTTCTCAGACAGCTCTGCTTCAGGTAAAGATCAAAAAACAAAAGGCTGTTGAAAATCCTCTAGAGACTAGCATCTCTCAGGAAAGTCCATGGGGGCAGAACTTGCTTTGTGGGTGTTTTCAGAACGTACCACTAATCTTTTTCTATTCAGCACTCTGGAAGTACAAGGGAGGATAAATGAAACAAGTGTCTGAGAGGCTGGAGGATGCACATGGCTGAGTGAGTTTACACCTTCCTACACCATCACTTTCACTTTCTGCTCCAGTCTACAAAGGACTCATGCTGAGAGGAAAGTGCTCCCCTGAATCAGTATCTTCACTCTTATGTTACCTTGTTGATTTGGCTAAGATCACTGATGTCCAGAGATAACATAGTGGCCATTTCAGTGGCCAGCCTGTGCTCGATCAGACACATTTCCAACACCGAGCTCTTGTTTAGTCAGAAACAAAATCGAGCCACTTCAGAGCAGTGTGGTCCATTGTGTGCCCCATCATTGAGGCCATCTTCAACAGCAACTGCCATGGTCAACAGAGTTGGTTCCTCTAAGTGAATGGGACAGAGATATACAAAGAGTTTTGTATGTTGCCAATTGGATCAAGAGAGCTGTCCTGTACCAGGAAGATGATGTGACTGTTGAGGCAGTCTGTAATGCTCTCTTGCACTACAGGGAGCTCTGCTGCCACACACAGTGAATCATGCACTAGTCCAGGACTCTGAAGGCAGGGATGGATCTGTGGGCTTACATGCATGAGGAAGTCCAGTAGTACCATGTCTGAGCATCTGGCTCATTTTGGGCACCTGAGCATTTGAGCATCTGCCTCAAATTGGCAGTGGTGGATGTACAGGATGAACAAGTGTAAGGCTGCCTCATGGATTTGGTTGGGAGAAGAATATGAGGAAATAGCTGAAGTTAGTCAGGGAACACTGTAGCGCATTTTTTAGTTTTCCTACCACTCCATAAGCTGAATATTTCAAACTTAGTTTCCTAGCTTACTAGTATATACCTTTCTTGAACATGACCTTTTTTCCCTGCATTTCTCACACTTACTTTACTGGGTTTGTTATCTTTAAGCAAGCTGGAAGTTTTTTTTACATGGGAATTTCATTAGCTTTTTGATAAAGTTGTCAAGGAAAAATACTGGTACTTTGCCATATGGAAGCATTTATTCACTACCAAGTATGTAAATTAGATTACATCCTTGATGGCAGCTGTGTTAATTAGCATATCTTGGTCTCCTGCTTGTTAGAACTGGACCAAAAGTTCATCTTTTTATTTTTTTTCTTTTTCCCAAGCAATTCTTGGGACCTTCACAAAACCTGTTAACCTGACCAGATCTGCCCCAGATCCTCACAAGTGTCCCTCTAGGGAGTAGAAATTCTTCACAGCATTTGCCCACCACTGGAGTCACTTTGGCTGAAGATCTCAGTGGGGCTGAGGAGATTAACAGGAACAGCTTTGGGAACTGAGGAGATCTGCTTCACAACATGGTTTTAAATGTTGACTGGACTCATCACGAGACTCATAAACTCTGCAAGAGCCCTCAAGTTAATTAGGGGAACTTGCCAAGGCCTGTCAGACACTTGGTGCTCATCATTGGATCCTTCAGACTTCTGGCAAAACCTCGGAGACAGTGGCATGCCAATGAAAGGCTCTGGCTGTGCTAAGTAACCACTAACACGTTCCCCTGGAATTACTACCATTTCTTGGAAATAGCAAAAGCAACAGAGCAATTCATGAGCTTTATAGCGAATCAGGTCTGATGTCTCCTGCTCTCCATAAAATTTGAATCAAAACCCCACAAAATGGTCAAACTACCCAATTTTCCCAACCTCTTTGTCTCAAGATTTGATGGAATAATTTATATTGGTCAAAACAGCAGGCTCTTAAACCTGACCTGACACCTTTGGAGAGATTTATAAAGCAATATATATTTGAATATCCATCTTGAAAATCATTAGACTCAAAATTGATACATTACAATATAGAATAGTGATACAGTGATAATTTACCTCTTGAAAATCCCTGGGTCTCAATATAATACATTATCAATCACTTACCAGTTAGGGCCTATAGGTATTTCCAGGACAGCAGATGTTCGCCTTTCCTGTAGAGTGTCATGTTTTCATCACAAATATACATATCATTATCAGTAAGTCAAAATAAACTTGGAAGACCCCAAAGAAAGTAGTTGACAACAGCACCAGTTCTAAAGAATGGCACTTTGCAGAGGAGACATGAACCAGAAATGCCAAGAGCTTGTCATCTTTAGTCACAACACTATATACAAAAGTGAGGATATTAATGTTATTATTGCAGCAACGTTTTAACCAGCTCCCACATGCTCAGCCAGGTTTGGCCTTGTATACAGCAAACAAAAGTTGACAATGTTGTTGGTGACGTTAGGTCTAAGGAACATGTCCCATTATGTTCGCATGTGTTGCCCTCTGCTTTCATCAGCTCAGTTATAAGATCCTGGCCAATGATGCTCTGAGCTTTTAATTTGATGCCTCTTCCTTTACTGCAATCTGATGTGTATGTCCAGCCTCATAATGTAATACAAGAGATATCCTCCTGTCCACAGCCTTACCGTACCTTGCCCTGCTTTAATCTGTCCAATTGAGAGCAGCAGCAGAGTAAGAACTTGAAGGAAGTTATTACTTCTTACTTATTTCCCACATTTCACTGACTAATCTGAAGATAGTACTGGTGGAGGGGTTTGTACACATCTAAGTACACACCTGCAAAAGTGAAACTTCAGATGTGATCTCAGCATGACACCCCCTATCTTTTTCTTATTTGACAACAGCACGAGGATCAAGACAATTTAGGGCTTGTAGTGTTATACAGCCCTGGACTGCTTCTTCCATCACATGTATGCTTGCCTATTGACTGACCATGCCATAGACGCCTATGAATTTCAGTATCTACAACTTTGCTGGCACAGGATGTTCTTGCTACATTCACCAAAACAACAAGCATATGTTCCAGTCAGATACTTAAGTATCAAGCTCAAAATAAACCCATAGTAAAGCCAGATATTCATAAAATCATAGAATGGTCTGGGTTGAAATGGACCTTAAAAATCAGGTAGTTCCAATCCCCCTTGCCATTGACAGGGACACCTCTTACTAGACCAGGTTGCTCAAAGCCCCATTCAACCTGGTCTTGAACACATCCAGTGATGGAGCATCTACAACTTCCCTGGGCAACCTGTTCCAGTCAAAGTCCCTCTGGATGGCATCCCATCCTTCCAGCATATTGACTGCATCACACAGCTTGGTGTTATTCACACACTTGCTGAGGGTGCACTCAGTTCCACTGACAAAGATGTTAAACAGCACTAGTCCCAGTACTGATGTCTGAGGAGCATCACTTGTCACTGGTCTCCACTTCGACACTGAGCCATTGACTCCAGCTCTTCAACTGTGACCATCCAGCCAATTCCTTATCCATGAAGTGGTCGATCCATCAAATTCATGTCTTTCCAATTTAGAGACCAGGATGTCATGCGGGACAGTGTTGAATGCTTTGCACAACTTTAGGTAGATGACATCAGTTGTTCTTGTCTTATCCACTAACACTGTAACTCCATTGTAAAAGACGACTAAATTTGTCAAGCAGGATTTGCACTTGGTGAAGCGATGTTGGTTGCCACCAATTACCTCCTCATTTTCCATGTGCCTTAGCAGAGCCTTCATCTTGCCAGGCACAGAGGTGGCACTCACTGGCCCGTAGTTTCCCAGGTCTTCTTTCTCTTTTTGAAAATGGAGTTTATTTCCCTTTTTCCATTCGGTGGGAACTTCACCAGACTGCCATGACTTTTCAAATATGATATTGATACTCAGCTTCATTATGCCAAGGTGTCATTTGATGTCAAGATGGGTTAGGAGGCTGTAAGCAGGAGGTATGCTGTCCTTGCTGCAGAGATCCACCTGCAGCCTTGCATTTACAAATGCAAGGACATGGATGCCAAAGTTGCACCATGATTCATTCTCAATACTACTCTAAAATCACTACTGTTGATTGATGATGGTGAGGATGATTCTTATGCTACTGTTAATTCTTTGGGAAACAAAGTCTTGCATCAGATATATGTATGGGGCAGGTAGTAGTAAAGGGGAATTTTAAAAAGAACATCCATTTTCTTTATCTAAAACTTCCAATTTTTCAAACTCAGTTCTCCACCAGCATAGGAACACTTATCTTTCCTTCTGTGAAGATACTTCTTCTGCTTCCTCCTTGGTGCCCAGGCTACTTGAACACCTCTGTCCCACCACTCTTCCCTAACTGGTTGTAACTCTTGAGCTGACTGGTACAACTGGGAGTGAAACTACACTCTCTCATACTCATTGCCACATTTAATTAATGCTATGTCTATTCAGAATGACTAATTAGATTGGTATAAAATTTATGGCAATGCCAATGAGCATAAGTATTGATACTTAATGGCATTACAGAACAGAAGTTAATGAGTACGGGGAAATAGTAACATACAGCAGAAATAGTTACTTCCCCAATTTATTGGTGTAGATGCTGGGGACTAATTAGTTTAAATATTAATTAAAAGATTAACTACGACTCCTTCGCCATATCATATCTTCAGCTTTCTGCCTTTGGGCCTATTTATGTACTCAGCTAAATACTTGCTCAATGTCATTGCAATTGAGGACAGTATTTATGCCTGCATTTAGCTTCGAGCACATACCAAAGTAGTCTTCCAAATATGGATGTTTTCTTAATTTGGGCTTTTAATTTATATTTAATCCCATTTTTTTCTTCAGTTATTGCTCAAAACTTCTCTTTCTTTAAAGATCTGTAGAAATAGGAATATTAAAACCAAAAGATTCTGTGAGCCTTTTTTCTTTCCAAATTAAAAAAAAATTGTTAAGTCTCGTTTTATTAGCACCAAAAGCCAGATGTTCTTTGCTGGTTTTTAGTACCCTGAGCTGTATCTGTTCACTGAAGTTTAATGTTGGGAAGTGCAGTCAAGTAATTCACAAGGTCTGATATTGGTGTTAATTTTTTGCATTAACCATAACATAGTTTGTTCTCTTGAAAATAACAATTTGTACAGTGGTTAGAGTCAATAAAGGGAAAGACTTTCTACAAAGCATTTTGAGGATTTTTTCAGCTATAAACCACTCTTGCAGAGGCAGCTAGGGAGTCATAGAATAGACTTCTTTGAATTAAATTACTAAATGAAACTCAATTAAATACAGTGGCACATCACTTTTCCAATCTATGCTATTTTACAGATTTTTATATTGCAATCTACCATTTGAAAATATTTTCCAAATGCCAACACCAGCCTTGGGAGTTCTGGGCAGCATAACAGTGACAGCAACATTTGTCTGTCTGTATCTTGTCTGACAGTGTGTACCTCTGGGCAGAAGTCATATCAGAGGTTGCAAAGGCCTTTTCCATGTCTGCCATGAGAAAAACAGACCCAAAGAGGAGTGTCACTGACTGTCAAGTCAACCACCTCACTTTTTCCCCCTTGCGATGTATGCTACATTAGTAGCTCAGGAAAAGGAATTTGGGGATAGCACACCTGCTGAAAAAAATCCAAATTGCATCCCACTCTTCATTTACAACAGAGGAATGGGAAATATTAGACATCAAAGTGTTTCACACTTAAACACACAAAAAGCATGTGGAAGGTAGGGTTTGTACGCTGACTAGGTGCAAAAACTGTTTTTTGTTCAGGCACAACTTGTCATTGCAAAACTATGAAATCTTTTTTGTCATCAAAAGTATGACTGGTAATAAGACTTTGACTAGCATCTTCTAAGAAAAGTTCTAACAGAAGCCAGCCATAACAAAATCTCCCAATTAGAAGGTTTAAAATTTTTGCTGGAAATATTTTCTACTGCAATGCACTCACTGTCCATGCAGATGGACATGAATGTTTGTGGTGAAATAACCCATTCAATGAAGATAAGGCAATACCTCTTCATTTCTAGCCATGGCATGGTCCCTGCCCAGGATTACTTGCTTCTCCCCAGGGATTTGCCAGTGATGCCTTGAGCAAAACCACAAAAGAGGCTTTAAGAAGGATCTTTTTGGTCCACATCTTTTCAGGCAAATCTTTCTGCCTCTTACAATGGGCTGTGTTCTCTGAAAGGTGCAGTTAGTTGGGTCCTCACAGACATGCAAAGGGATTGTCTTTGAATATCTGCGGTCCCTTTTCTCTAGATGACATTGGACTGGGCAGGTTGTCCTGGTTAAAGTCCATGTCCCATTATTACACATTATTTTACTGTGTGATAGTGACACTGGTGTTGTCTCCTGTTATGACTGGAGACCTGCTGAAGCAGAGCATGTCACATTCAGGCATCCGTGGTGAGTGGTAAGCAGTGTGTGGGTGCAGGACACAGATCCCATCTTCCCAGATTTGGCTGGTTGCAGCCGAAAAGCTCCTGAAATTAAAAAAAAAAAAAAAAAAATTCAGAGGCATCTGGGAAGCTTAGCGAGCATGAGCATGTTTTTTTCTGGTTTCCCTCAAAGGTAGCAGCCCTCAGGCCCAGGGTGGTACTGTCAGTTTTGTCAGTCAGGAAGCACCTTCCACAGCAAAGATTTTGGTGAGCAGCGTGTGTGTGGGTAGAGCATGCCGTGGGAGACTACCATGGGCTGATATGAGAGATGATATCAGAGATTAGTTAACCGTATGGGCTGAGTCCCTGGGGAGGTGTGTGAAATGAATCAGATTAAACAAAATTGATAATGTGAATACTTAATCAAACAGACAAAGGTAGTCTGCACAGCTAATTAGGGGCAAATAGAGCGTCCCTCTTGTACCTCATTTAACTGACAAATTGTGCAGACAGTTTTAATGGGAGTCTGTTTAGCAAAGAGAAGGCTGTACAGTTGACAGCTTGGCAAAATGTGGTTTCTGTAACACCACATGATGCTTATGGAAATTAGTCTGGTGCAGCTGAGCTCCAAGTAGGTGAGAGCTGCCCAAACTCTAGTAAAATGGTAAAATGGACCTTTTGTAGGCCTCTGTTCCTGACTTCTTAAAGGGACCTAGCCACTTTTCTGCCAGCTGGCAAGGAACATTTCTGAAGAAACATAAAGTATTGTTGCAATATCAGAGAAGACTGCTCTTGTAGGCAGAGAGGCAGAGAAAAAATTCAGACTACATCACCTTAGTTTATTACAGTCTTCTGTTTGGATCCTTTGTAAAAATGAAATTACTCACGGCTTCTGGGGAGGAATGTAAATATGAACAACTATCAATGTTTTACACGTGAAGAAAATGATAGTGCAAAGCCATCAGTTGAGTCCTGCAATATGGGCCAACTCCAGGGCCAGGCTGAGGACTGAGCAGTCAGCCAAACCTGGGGCCACAGAACATCTTTTGGTGCAGGAGAGTCTCTGCTGCACTGTGGAGCATCGGCTCTCTTGACCTATACAGGTCTCCAGTTTCTTAAGTCCTGAGTAACACAGATGTCAATCTTACCTACGTTTTCTGGTAACTCCTTCCTCTGTATCTACCTACTACCTCTCTCCAAAATAACCATATCCCTTCATTTAATCTTCTTTGGTGTCCTCAAGGCTCACACGCCTAACCCTTTTCCAGAGGAAGATGAAGATGTTTGGATATGTTGTAAAGTCTGACAAGGGAATTCATAAACATGAGTTGGAGACCGGGACCTTCAGGAAAGAGAGACAAGTGGACAATGTAGGAAAGGAAAGCAAAGTCCCTTGCTAGTAAATGGAACACAACTAAATATGTCTTAAACTTATGAAACTGTATGCAGGTTTCTTCTTTAGTTTGCGTCTCCATCTGTTTATAGGTCATCATTTCTAGCATGGTAAGTGGGAGAGAGCTGTGAGAGATTTTGAACAAATGTCTGTCTGTTGGTTCTGTTCAGAAGACTGCCCTGCCTCATGCTGTGTCAGCAGAAGCAAGGAGAGGAGACTTGCTATCCCTGCAAGACCAGCTAAGGATAATACATATTTTGCTGGGAGTCATTTTTCTGGGACATGGCACCCTCTGTGGTTAAGCCTCTCTTTTAGTTTCACTGGCTACTGAACATCACAAGAATTTTGTGAATGTGGATGAGTACATCCATAGGTGTGCACATCTGTGTGCACACACATGCCATGTTCACTCAAATTTTGATCATAAAATAAGCATACTCTAATGCTTAGAGTGAGAAGTCTGAGGCTATAATGCGAACAGTAACTCTCCACTCAATGTTGGCTGTTCCACTTAACTCTTCTGTACCTCAGTTTCTACACCTGCAAAACAGTATTATCCTTGCTACCTCGGAAGACTATTAGAAAAAAATGCCATCTTTGCCACAATCCTTGGTGCTGAAGCACAGGATCTGCCACAGGTTAAATTTTTAGCTAATGAAAATTGGATAGCACCGCCAAAATATTGAGTTGTTGAAAGTGTCCAGAAAGAAAGTGCAAAGAGCAGGGAATTTGTGGCTTCTGCTTTTCTGACTCATTTGGGAAACATGTTAGCTTCCTTCCCTTCCAGCTGACTGGTGCTTATTACCTCAGCACCACAAGGACTTCAGCAGAAGAAAAATTGAGTGCCATCATCTCCACAATAAGCATGGAGTGTTGTCACATTTGACATCTGACTTATGCTTAGACATCATTGACTGTTGAAAGGCATGAGTTTATGATGGAACATAAAGATGGTAAACGCATGCCCTGAACCGAACATTTCAGGGGTGAAGTGTATTGTATGTGTAATAAAGCTGCAAAGACAAGGCACTGCCTGGAGCTAATGCTTAGGCTGAATTCACTACTGGAACTCTCTTTGTGGAGTTCTGCTCTTGCAAGGAAATTCCTTCACACAGAAATTATAGAGAAACTAATTAAAAGGAGAAAAAGAATGGGAATTATTTAATCAAACCAATATTACATACCAGTTACAAAACTAAAAATTTGATCCTTGTGTAGTTGTGGATTATTTTGGCCTGTTTTTGCTAGGTTTCTTCTTTCATATTTTCCCAAGGAACATTCATAAAGTGTAAAGCCATTCAATTCCCTTATTGAATATTTTCACATATTTGGGCAGAAGTCTGTGTAAACAAGCAATTCCCATTCTGGTCCCTAGTGACTGACTCATCTTAGCCTACCTCCACTAATGTGAAATGGGGGTAATGGAAATTTCCTACAGTAGTACAAGTGCTTCAGTGTGGCAGTTAACATTTGAAGAACAAAAGAAAGAAGGAAAGAAGAAAAGAATGAATGAGAGAATGAAGGAATGAATAGGCAGAGGAACAAAAGAGAAAGAAACAGAAAAATTATGGAGAAGCTTCTGTTTGAAGGCCCCAAATCCCTCTCCTACGGCTCTGAGGAGCCACCTTTCTGTCATGTGGACACAATCCAGCTATTGCAGTGGCTGAAAAAGCCTTCGGGAAGCAGGAGGATTTCTTTTTTTAACCTCTTCTCCAACTTGTTAAAGCCTGTGTAAATCCCACCAGCTTCTTCATGAAACGCTTGCCTGAGCAAAAGTTTTTCCAGAGCATTTTGTGAGTCTCACATAATTGAAATAGGAGGGGGTTTGAGCCTGCTTCAATAGAGCGGTTTGAGTTAATTGATAAACCTTCCCTTTTTATTATCAGTGCTACCCTTCTGTCTGAAAGGCTGGGAGATTTCCTTAAGGGATTTGAGCAAATATTGGAAATTGCAGTGGCAAATTAGCAGGGGCTACAAACCAGAAGTGACAGCTCAAGGAGGCTGGTGGAGGGAGTGGAGCAATCCCTTACCAGTAGCAATTGGCCAGACTTATCATATGGACTAATCACAACAGAGCTGGTGAAATAATGGGCACCAGATGTTAGCGCTTTGTAGACGTTGGCTCTCTGGAGACCAGCTCCGCCAACCAAGCTCCCCAGGAGCAGTAGCATGGCTCACTCATCTATTAATAGGACAGAGGGCTGCTGGTCAGTGCCTATTCCGTGTATTTAATTGGTGATGCTACAGCCCCTTTCCGCAGCTTAAAGAATATTTGCATTCATGTGGAGCATTTCCATAGGTTGTATGCCTTAGATTCATGGCACTTTGTTTTGTTAAGAGAGATACCCATGAAGGAGTCAGTGAAATGTAGTCATGCAATAGATTAAATCATTAGTGCTTGCCTCCACAGAGGTCTTTAACAGGGGTGTTTCTTTGCAAAGTGCTGAATATGCCCCCACAGTCTTCTACAGCTGCAAAGATTTTACTTGCACAGTGAGTAAAAAGGAATGGTGTGGGAATGCTTCCCCCAGAAGCTTTGCAGAGAAAGCCCTAAACTGCTCCCCAGGAGCTGCAAATCTAGACAGGGAGCAAAGTAAACTCCTCTCCTGCTCTTAAGTGTTGTGTTCCCAGATCAAGTCTGGCCACAATCTAGCCTTATAGGATTAGCTTACGCCTCTCTAATTATTTGTACTAAGCTTGCTTGACAAGCCAGAGATTTGCAGCTAAGCCTCTGCTAAGGGCGCTGCCACCAGCACTGCTGTCAGCTGCAGCACACTGTGCCATGCCATGGCTCGGAGGGATGAAGCCGGTGTGGATTAGGTTTTGTGCAGGGAATCAAACCTAGCTAGGTAGTCAACCTAGTGGGTGGGCAAAGAGAGTCAGGGACTTGGCCTAAGCAGAGGCGGCACAGAAGGCAGTCAGAGTTGAATATAACCACTACTTAAAATAGGCTTAATATATCTGTAAGTCACCTTCACTGTGGTTTGTTCTAAGGGAGCCACATCTGCGGCATGGGCCCCATCACTGCCAGTGCCGAGCACAGAGCATAGAGCTCCTTCTTCTCTGTCTCCAGCACTGCCAAAACAGCTCTGCTTTTTCTTCCTTTTCCCCCTCCCCTGAGGTGGACTGATGCTCGCTGACTGTGGTTTCAGTTGGAGAGATGGGACCTGTCTCTCATATGTGATCTGTTTCTCTCCTAGCACAGGACTTCCCATGCTTTTTCCTGGGCAAATGTCCATCTCTGCAGAGGGGGTATAATGTGGAAGGCCTTTTAGGATATTAAGGAAATAACAATCTTTTTTTCAGCCAAAGCATCTTACAGGTCCTGAACACTGTGTCCAGAAGCAGAGGCACAGGTGGACCTGTGTCTGCTTACCCATGTCTTTCTTGCCTGAGAAAAAGATGCTCTGATGAGGAAGACCTATATGCCCATAGATTATATAATAATTACAGATTACAGGAACAACCTTAGGTATTTTTAGTACTAATATACAATATGTACTTCAAGAGACATCAATACATTTGTGTGCTCAGAGTGAGTACAACTATAGCACTTTTGGGTTGGAGTGGGCTTGTGTGTGGCTAAAGGGAGTGGATGTACCACTGTTCTATCCCTGCATGAAGTACCTGCCACCTCTTCTCTGGGAGATTCTGTAAGCAAAAGTGAGAGGGTAAGGCCTGGAGATTATAGAGCAGCTTTCAAGGCTAAATGATGACTGTTAACACTCCTTGTCTTCCAAGTGGGATTTCAGAGCTTCTTCCTTTGCTTATTCAATGGTCCTTGGCATTGGCAGGCTTTGCCAGACCTTCAGCTGTTCTGGACTACTCCGTTTTCACCTTCACATCTGGGTTTCAGAAAACATTGAATACTTCCTCTCTGAAAGCTTCGATTTTTTCTTACTAAGGAGGCCAGGCCAGGCTGGGCACTGGAAATTGTTTGTTGCTTTTGAAATCCAGCCCCTGGATTTTAAAGGGGATGGCAGGCCAAAAGAGATACCCTCCTGAAAGGGGCACCAATAGTAAAAAATTATTGGTTGTGCAGCTCTGCTCCTTCATAGCTGACAAGGAGCTGGCATCACATGGAAATCGGATGTTACCAGATTTGTTATTGCAGTCATTAGAACTAAATTAATTTGGATACAGCTCACTGTTCCTCAGTTATGTGTTTACTTTTTCCCTTCACCTTTAATACTAAACTACATAAACATCACTTTTGTTCCCTGCATTAAGATTTTAGTGATATTTGTTTATAAAAAGATGAGATTTTTTCCGGGAATTTTTTAGCAATTTTTGTGTGAGAGAGCTTAGAAAAGCTGAATTGGTGTAGAGAGGACTGACAGTTCCCATTTAAATGCCAAATGTCTCTTAACTTCAATCTGCATCCAAAACAAAAAAACCCTGCAAGACACAGACATTCCTTGCAGTCATTAATGCTATTCCTGTGGTTCCTCAAGAGTTGTAGGTTTTTTCTTTTGACACTTGAGATCAAATGATCAATCACTGAACACTTGCCCCTGTGTCTGGATTAGCAATCAGTTGCCATTCTCTGGCATATGCCAGGAACATCCTCCCCTCCCCTCTACAGGATGTATTTCAACTTGAAACAGCAGCTTAGCCTTTGCAATAGCAATCACCAGCCTGATGATGTCTGGTGGATGTTGGCAGGAATGCCCCACCTAGAGAGGTAAGAAGGGGAAAAGTCAGAGGGTTTCTGTCAGCTTCTGACAGTGGCAGGAATGTCCCCTTTTCCTGATGAGCTGCCTTTCAAGCCTTGGCAGAACCATTACCAATTCTATGGCTGCATTTCCCTGCATTTGGAGCCATCTGTCTTTACTCCTTCCCTTCTGAAGTCAGAAAAGAAAATTATTTTCACATTAGCAACTCATTAAATGGCCCCAAACTTGTAGCACAATCACTGCTGGGGCCAAACCCATTGTTTTTACACTTCCAAAACCTACTTGGAGGCATTGTTCAGAGATCGGGGGCTGGCTTGCAGGACCTTCTGTCATGCACATGGGCAAGTGGGTGGGGTGGAGCCTTGTCACCCTCATCCATCATTCTCCATCAATGTCACCACCACCTGCAGAGGCATTACCCCTAGCCAGTCACTCACTTGGTCATTTATTTCTGTCCATCAACATGAGCAGAAGGACAGAATACGAGTAGTCAGTGTCAAAGCTGGTAAAGTTCTTAAGGTTTGTTTAAGACAGTGGAAATATGGAAGACCATTCAATGACTTAGGGAAGTTGCACTTTGAGCTTGGTTTCTCAGCATAAAGAAGCCCTCAGGAGGTCAGGTGCAGTGTGGGTACTGGCTGTGCAAATGCCTAAGGCTGATTAATCCATGCAAAAATACAGTGCCTTTGGCTGGGCAAAGACAGAAAAGCTGTTGTTTCCACAAAGCTGTGTTTCAGCAGAGCCTCATCAGTTACCTTTCTGTTTCTTTAGCTTGTAATGAGAAGGGAAACACAGAAGCTTCCTTTGAAGATCTGGCTCAAACTCATCCCAACGCCTCCTTCAAAACCCCCCAGTTGCCCTCCCTGGAAGGAACTACTCGCTTCCTTGCTAACTGGAAGTGCCTGATCAGTGGGCAAGGGGGGAGGAGGATCCCCAGAAAAACCTGTGAGCAGTACTGCCCTACCAGCCCCTCAGCTGTCAGTCCTGCTGGAGAAGGCAGTGCCAATCTCTGTGGCCCTGCACTGGCAAAGTATGCTGAAGATCAGTGACAGGAGAGCCATTTGTGTGGGCCAAGCCACAAACAAAAAAATACATGTCTGTGCTGCTTGGTTGAGCCCACACTAATTTCTGAACAACTTTAAAAACTTCAGCACCTGAACCAGTCACTGAAATCCTCTTCGGGAACAGCCCTGAGCTCCCTCAGCCGGCTTGGCAGCTTGAAGCAAACAGTGGTCATGGAACCCTCTCACCACAACTTTTCCGAAGTTGTTGTGTTACTGAGGCTTTCCTAAGAGCTGACGTGGGCCTTGGGAGATGCAGCTGCATTTTAGGAGCTGAGCAAAACATTTCCTGCATTGCATATGAAAAGCCTTCTGAGAATCAGAGGGTATTAATCAATTCTAAATGTACCATTCCTTGCCTTTAAAAATCAGAGCTCCTTGTACATTGTCAAAGCCTCCCCAAGCCCTTTCTGTCCCTGGAGTCAATCACTGTGAAATGAGGACATGTCGTAGCATAGCTTATTAGGGGAGCTGGGGTGTTTCCGTTTGTTTGGATTTGTACAGAAAAGGGTTTTTCACAAGGGCTGTGCTTTGACAGTCTTGTCCTCCCCCAGGCTGGTTAGCATTTAGCAAGGAGCGGCTGACAAAGCTCCTGGGCCACGGAGATCCACAAGGTGCTTGCAGCTGGCACAGATACCTCATTAGAAATTCATTTTTTCCTGTCATAATAACAAAGTGCAGAGCAGCGGTGGCAACATAGTTTCGTATGGGAAAGCACACAAAAGGGGACAGCTGAAAGAAGCTGTGCTTTTCTCCTGTATTTCCAGCCCGACAGAAGCATCTTCAAAGGGAGCAGCCTTGCCCGTCCGCCGCACCCTCTTGGCCTGAATCGCTTGAATGGTATTTTATACACCTACTGCACCCTGGGGCCAGCCAGCCTCCAGCAAACCCATTCACTCAGCCCTGCTCCTTCTCCCAGCGTTTTGTTGTATCCTACCCTGCAGAAGCAGCGAGCAAATAAAAATGACACCCCTGGCTTGTGAGCCTCAGCTCCCCCACGAGCATTTCTGAAACCACGTTCCCAGGCAAGAAGAGCTGTCTAATTCCCTTCTCTGTTTCTTTGTACACTGAAAGTAAAGAAGTAGATCTAGGAGGGCAGAAGTGAGAGGAGAGCAGCATTGCTACTGCGACTGTCACTGCTGGGGTAATGCACAGATGAGTGCCAGCAAGGAGCCTAAAGTCACTGTGGAGATGAAGGGTGGCAATGAGTGACCCTTCTCACACACGAGCACCTTGATCCACCTCCCCAAAGCTAATAGAAGAGGTGGGTGGGTTTTTGAAGGTCAGGAGACTTCATCTTCTTAAAAATGTAGAGCAGAAGCCTGGCAAAGATTACATTTCAAAATCTTAGCTTTATTTTTCTCCCTACTTTTTCTTTTCCATCTTTCTCTTCCTTTCTTTTTTTCTCCTTGCATCATCACATGTATCAGAAAAAATGAGGAGGATGGAGGAGAGACAGAAGGTAAACAAGCAGTGTGGGAATAGGTAAGGCCTGAGAGCCAAGAACTGAAAGTCCTCAAACTAAGTAGTTACAACTCAAAAACTTCCCTCTCTTAATAGTTTTCTTCCCAGAAATTACTACTGTATGTAATAATTTCCATATTCAAATAAGGGATTTGTTTTCTTTAAAATAAATAAATACTAAGACAAAAAAGATTCCTGAAACAAAAATGTAGTCTAGTCTGTGTCACATATTATACACTGGCACCTCACAGTCAAACCATTCCTCTGTAACATGGCACCAGGAAGCCTTGGCAGAAGTACAGCAAATGAACCCATTTTAATCACTCAGCCTGGAAGGGAAGCTGCCAGGCAAAAGCACTAGGCAGACCACTGGTGTGAGTGGAATACTCGCAGTTTTCTGCCAGAGAAATCTAAATCCTGACTTTTCTCTACATGGCAGCCCAGAGATGCCAGCATCAGAAATCTGAGGTAGTGGGAGCATGAATGGGACTACAGACTGTGAGACAAAGAGCGCTAGGCAAACCTTTAGCACATTCCAGGAATACTGTCATCCATGCGAGAATAAGGTATAAATGCCTTTTCTATTCAGGAAACCCACTTCCAGATTAAACTGTGGGGCATTTTTGCTATAGACATTCACAATAAAGTTATGTTCAGCAACGGGGGATTCACCATAGCTTGGCTAAAGGTTCAAAAGTGCCCAAATGTACTAAGTCTAGTTTTAGGCACTCTGAGTGCCTCATTATCTACTCTTTCAGGATGCTCTGTCTTTCCCCACTGCCTAAATGGATAGGTACAAATATGACTATCTTAGCTTCAGGCTGTTATAAGCTTAGTTAGCCTCTTCCATCCCTCAGCGTTACATATCAGAATTAATTTAGTCAAGGCTACCAAGCATCCTTCTAAAATGAGTCACTTATGACACAACAAGTAATCAGCAAGCACAAAGATATTCTGAAAGTGAGTGCCTGGAGAAGACAGGGACAGCAACCTCATTTGTTTTTTGTCTGCCAGGGGATTTCCAGAAAGTTCTTGTTCTGTTTAGCTGGGATGTATCTTGAGGTGGGGGTTGTGGTGGGGAGAATTGCTATTGGGAGGGGTATCCATATTGCCATCCATCTGCAATAAGAGGATAGGCTAGACAAGAGGAAACAAGGCTAATCTGGTAAACTCTAGGTGGAATAATTTATCTGAGACTTTGAACATCTGGGCAATTGCTATAACTCCCCGGGCTGAAACTGAGATCTAGGTTGTTTACATGCAGCAGGCATAGAACAAGCTCATATGAGGGCTGCAGGTAACACCTATACTAAATAAAATGGACCATCACTGCATTTTCTGGCTCCAAGGCTAAGTGGCACAATGAGGTTCATGCCCCTATGAGCTCTTCTCTCCCTAAACCTGTGTGATCTAGTTCACAGCATCCTCCAGGGACAATCTATGTTTCATACTATGTTCCAAATGGAGGCGTTGCCTAGGAAATCACTGCCTGACTCAAGCAGAGCTTTGCTGAGGCAGGTCCTAAGTACTGCCCGGTGGGGATGACTATGGGGGGGTGCCTGAGCGCGGACTCTGATCATAGTTACTAGTTTAGCCATGGCTGCTCAGTCTCTGATAGACACAGCTGTCATACAGAGCAGAAAAATAAACGGTATCTGTATAAAGACATGAAGGGATAATGATAAATGACTGACCAAGAGAAGTCTTTCTCCTTGTAAAGCAACGTGTTGCATCTATAGATGATTCTGCTAGATCACAGAGACTGTCAGGCCAATATGCCAAAAATTAGGAGACAGTAAATAATTCAGTTAAGCTAAAACAAAAGCAAGCTCAGGATTAATATTGGAAAAAAAAGATATAGCACATGACAAACTTATCATTAAGGGGTTAGAGTGACCATGAAATTTCCTTTGTCAGATAGTCAGAAGTACCAAGGAGCTGGAATATGAATTTCACAACTATCCAGATGTAAGACCACTTGGCTGCAACGGGACAGATTGATTCAGAGTGGAAATGTAAGCCTCTGTGGACTCCAGCCCCTGGCAGGACATTGCTCAGTGAAGGGCTGGATGTCAGGAGAAGGATGCCCACTTTTTCCAAGCAAGAGTCAGTAGTGATGCCCTACTAGAAACATGAGAAATCTCAAAAAGCATGTATTTCCACAATGGAAAACAATTACCTGTCCATTTCTAATTCATAACAACCCTGCAGAAATTCAGAGGTATTGGGTAGAGTCTAAGATACATAACACTGGCTGGGATCAAGAGCTGCTTCACAGTTAAGTGTAAAATTCCCAAAACCAACACGGCACAAAATAAAATCCTGATAGTCCCCAGTACACCTTGGGCAGGGAGAGTTTCCTCTCATTGCTGGTCTGCATCCCTCAACCCGAGCTGCATTCTTGCATGCCATCTTGCTGATGAGGTGGATCCAGCGGTTCCAGATGGGCTCAGAGTGCCTTGATCTGCTCATCCCTGCCAAGTACATCGGGCTGAGACTTTACTGCACAGGTTGCACTGGTTATCTGTCAAGTCCATCTGCATCCTAAATAACATGGTAAATAACATGGTAAATTTGATAATCTACAGCAATCAATAATGGTGTAGGGATATCACAGCCACACAGCATGGCCACTCGCTCCTATGCACTTGTTTCTCTTGCAGTGTCTAGGATGCAGATAGTGTGTGCCTGCCTGTTGGTGCCTGCGCAACATGGGGAGAGCAGCAAGCAGAGACTGTGGGGCAGAACCACATGATCATATAGGTAGTGCTGTCAGGGTGGGAGTGAGGTTGCTAATGGATGTCCAATAAGAGGCATTATAATCTTGCTTTCTAGAGGTTTGACAGGTTTATTCTGTTCTCTATCCTAGATGACTCTATTTTTGTGGTTAACTGCTGCTGTTCCTTTCTGCTGCTTCTTTCCTGCACTGCATGGGGAAAAGGGAAAAAGAAGAGGTACAAATTGTCACGGGCAGAGCTTAAAGGGCATTATGTCTCATATGGCTAGAGAAGATGTTAATGTCAAGGGAGATGCTGCTTCTGTCCTCAGGGCAGAGAGATGAATACTCAGCTCACTTCCTTGGCCTCTCTGATAATCTTTATAAGGGTCAAATTTTATGTAGATTTGGAGACCTGGAGATGGAAGACACTGACCTGTGGTAGTACACCCAAGGCAGAAAATAAGGATTGTAAAATTCAGCCTCAAGGTAAAAATACATCTGTAACTTCACAGTCAACAAGCACAAATCAGGCATGCCTATAAAAGCCTGCCATGCTCTCACATTGCTTTCCTCCTTCCCCAGCCAACACCTCCCTTCTCAGTAAAGGCACCTGAGAACAGAGGTAGCTCATTGCCTGGCACCCAATTTGTGAATGAGCCTTGTAGGTGCTGTTTGCACAAAGTCCCACCCTGTGCTTTGACCCTGGCAGCCTGGTCCATCTGTGCATGAAGAAACAAGCATCAGAAAGCAAGCTGGACTCTTGCTTAGTTGAAATCTGGATTGGCTTAGTCAGTTCAGGAGTGAGAAGAGGCTTTCAGTAACATTCAAAAGTTTCTGGAGTCTGCAGTGGACTCCAGCACCACTGAAAGAAGTGAATGTGATGGACTAGGAGGTGAGACTTGAGGTCCAGGCTTTGGCACTGCTGAGTGCCAACAGCCATGATGTGTTTGTGACCCCATGGAAAAAAGTAAATGACCTTACAGTAACCAGCTGTAGGATCATGCAGCCCTTTGACATAAGTGGGCTGCCTTTCAGTCCTGGGTAATTGCAAGTGAGCGTCAGCTCTGAAACAAACAATGTTTATGGGTTTTGTCCCTAACTGATTCCCAGCCTATTTAGTTCACAGTTGATGTGGAACACAAAATTCCTCTTGAAAAACACAGGGCAGGATCAGGTTCAGAGAAGGTGGGAATCTGCTGCTGGGATCAAACCACATTCCCTTTCAGCCCCTCTCCGGGTTTGTTTCAATAACACTTTGGAAGGAGTTGCTCCCTGTCCTGCTGCTGTCAGCTGCAGGCGGGTGTTTGTTTTCCTTAGCATTTTATTTTTGTACATTACTATTAATTAATTTTTTGTGGCCTTGAGTGTAACTCTTCTGAAGGCAGCAGACCCCGAAATTCATTAAATGTGTGAAATGACGGGAGAAAAAGTGTGAAATTGTAACAGTCTGTTTGGGGCTGATTAATAGAAATTTCTCCTGACAATCCCTGGGCCCTTCCGGGGGTCACTGGAACGGAGCAGCTGTAAAGACAGCAGGAGCAATTTAGAAGCTGCCCAATGGGGGCCGTGCAGATTTTGGAACAAGTGGGGAGAGTCCCATGCCCTTGTTCAGGCCAGTGGGAGATGACTGGCCACCACATTGTCACGTTAACATGCAGATTAGCCCAAGAGGTGCTCCCACCAGCCGCGAAAGGGTTATTTTGCAGTAAGGGAGGTTTTTGCAGTTACTAGTATTTTCAGTCCTCCAGCAATGTTACCTGTAAAGCTGTTTCTGCTGCACTGCCGCACCTCACTGGTTGTGCTTCTGCTAAACAGCAAAGCGCTAGCAAGGAAGAAGCCCTGCAGTGGAGAGTGTGCGCCATCGCTGTGAGGCCAGAGGGATATTACTTCCCTTTCTTCTCTCCTCAGTGGCTGAAGAGTCACCAGTCGGGGCCCGAGTTGGGGCTGGACGCAGCACTTGGACTTTTGCTGAGTGAAGTCCTCAGTGGCAGCCAGGATCGAGGACCAGAGAGGTTGAATGCCTGCGCCTGTGAAGAGGAATATTTCCCTGGCTCCCACCAGGCACCCCAACCTGAACTGCTGACTTTTTATCTTCCTTTTTTTTTTTTTTTTTAGAGCTGCTCTATATAGCCAAATGCTTTCACCCTAAGAAAGATACAAAAGAAAACATCAAAGTAAATGTCCCCATGCTGACATAAGCCTAGAATAATGGTGACCTAGTAGCTAAAGACTGGGACAAATACTGAAAGTAATTCACTCCCCTCCATAACAATGGGGCATGTGTGACAATGATATATACCAGGAGGCGAGGAGAGCCACTTTTGTTGGGTAGCAATACCCCACAAACCCAATTGTAGGGAGATCAATACTGTCATAGGACAATCATCAAAGACCATCAGCTCATCATATTTTCATACCATAAGCCGCTCAAGGCGCCGGGGCTGCCTCTCCAGCAGAAAGCCCTGCGCGGAAATTTGAAGGGTGTGAAATCGACATGATTAATAATTATAGTTATTAGCACATGTACCAGCTGCTCATGTATGACTTAGCCCGTGATTTATGGGGCCATAAATGCCCATATCTGCTTCTGACGCAGAAAGGAGAAGGGCACACAGTCATGGGCAGAAAGCATCATCCCCAGTGCCAGGAGCTTTCCTCCCCCAGCCCCTGACAAAATTGAAACAACAACAAAAATGGGCCAAAAAGTCACCCCTGCTCCACAGCAATGGACGGAGCTCTTTTGTTCACATGTCTGCCTTAACGGCGGCTGAAACCTGTCTGCTCAATGTCCCCAAAGCCTTTGAAGTTTGGATCCCAGCTAACAAGGGCTAGAGTTTTCCCTCCCCCATGCAACTTCACGCTGTTGCCAGGCTGCAAACAATCACCATACATATTACAGATGAAACCACGAGGACCAACAACAGAAGAAGCAAAAACTAATTGTCTAGGTGCCAGAAGTTAAAGCTTTTGTTTCCAAATGTAATTTGATTCCCCTCTTTCCCACCTCCCCCCTAGCCCCACCACCCATTTACAATGTGGTTCATCATAGAAAATTACTTTAGTTTGACACAAACTGAAAAAATTGTTTGATATGGCCACATAGACAGTATCACCACCATTCTTCAGTAGCTATGACAGTGCATTAACTCTTCTGAGGTTATCCTTGACTTCTGAAGACTTAAAATAATGGGTTTTCCCCCTGTCAGAACAAGAAAACCTAGTTAGCACTGCAGGGAAGAATTGCAACCTACCACTGCCCATGAGTGTGCAGAAATGAAGCAAAGATTGCTGCAGATCTATTTTTTCATAATATTCATAGCAATGAACTAGCCACATCTTGTTCTCAACAAGAAGCTGAAGTCAGTGCCCCATCCTAGGGGTGCTATTTCCAGCTTGCATTGAAGCCAGTAGTAAAGCTGCACCCCTCCTCTGGATCAGGTGGTAGCAGAGCACATGGCAAACAGACCAAACATGTCCCTCCTACATCTTGTGAAACCTTGTGAGCTATGCCATTTCATGAAGCCTGCTGATCTCACACTGACCTTACGGGCTATAAACTTCAGGGACCTGAAGGATTTCCTGAACATTGAAGATGACTGTAACTAAGAAAACAACACAGCACAGTAATGCATCTCAGGGGACTGGAACAGCCTCCAACAAACACTGGATTTGGGATGTGAGAAGGGAGAGAAAAGAGGGTTATGTCACCATATTTTCTATCTCTTCCATTCTACAAAACAGTAACCAAACAGTGTAGCAGGATAACAGAAAATGCAGAGGGATGCCAAAAGGATTACTGAATTATTCTTCTTTTAAATGAACTCGAGGTAGTTCCTGTAGTTCAAAGTGGAGGAAAGACCAATGATAATAAAGTGACTTAGTATAAATAATTTATTCAGTGAATCTCCTAGAATTGATTTCCACTTATTTACCCTTGGGAAACAGATTAGTTTGGGCCAAAAAATTTGTTTCTGTTCATGTGAAAGTTTTTGACAGAAAACTGAAATATCCTAGGGAAAGAAAAAATTTCTCATAAAAATATATATTTACTCAAAACCAATGGTTTTCTGTTGAAAAGCTGGGGAAAACTGATCAGTCTTTAAATTATGTTAGTTGACATGTTCATAACATGCTCACTTATTATACCCCTTTCTTTCAGTACTGAAACGCACCCTTCAAAGAGCTTGTGAGTTTTTCCCTACAGGTAGTTGTTGGCCCCAGTGCATGATCAGAGATGCCTGATTTTGATTACCGCTGGTAATATGCATGTCTTGTGTTGCCTGTTTCTCCATGTATTGCTGGATCTGTATCCTAAAGAAAAATATTTTAGTCTCTTAAATTTTAAGTGTCCCTCCATGACATTTGATAACAGCCAAGCTGTAGCCAAACATGAGCTATGCTCAGCTGAGACACAGTCATTTGGTTGAGTACAAGAATAACTGTGTGAAACATGAGGGCCTGGGGGCAGGGGTCAGACTAAACCATCTAATGCTTCTTTTTCATCTTCCATTGCATAAACCTGGGAGCCTCCCACAGCGACACCACAGATGTGGATGCTGCATCCAGTAGAGATGCCAGGCTGGGTTCAGATGGAGCATCTCCAGCTCCTGCTGCAGGATTACTGAGCTCACCAGTAAAGCCATCAAGGAAATGGCTGGTGTGCACCACCAGCAATGCCAGGCTCTACAGTAGCTGCATGGAATTTGCCCACAGGCTTTTAGTTTTTTAGGGGAGAAGCAGTATTTTCTGTGTGGACTGATAACACCCACAGTTGCATCAGATCTGATGTGATATGTTGACTGCTTTGACCCTAAAATAACTCTGCAATAAAAAGCCTTTCCACTAAGTTATCTTGTGTGTGTATGCGCATGTGCACGTGTAAAACAGAAAGCTATGGAGACACAAAGCAGATTCTCAGCTGCTTAATGTAAACCATCTCACCAGCTTTTGGCAAGAGATTGGTGCCAGGGATTCTGTATACTGTCGCCTTGGACATCCAAGATAGATGGGGGTCACAAATTTTCACATTTTCATATTGTGAAAATGAACAGATGAAATGAGTCATCTATACATGACTGTAGTATTTGTCCCTTCTTGACTGTCCTACCTGGAGCCTTTGCTGAGCTCCATCCAGATGGCTGCACTGCAGAAGCCGTCCTCTTGCACCCCTCAATTCTACCTCTTCCAAGCATAGAAGTTCTCAAATTGTTCCTTTTTTTTTTTTTTTATTTCCTCCTGGATTCATCAAGAGTTGAGTCTCCAAAAGGAGATCAGGAAATGAAGTGGTTATTTTAAGGTGGGCTAGACTGGATTCAGAATTTGTAGAGGAAGGGAAATTTAGTAACAGCTTTTAATGAAGATTTTCATTATCAGAAGATAAAGTCAATAAAGGTCAAAACCATTTTAGTGGCCAATGGGACCCTGGTTGCCTATGTGAATGGATGTTGCAGAAAATGTATTGGATTTAAAGAAAGTGGGGAGACCAATTACTTCCAGAAAATGAGCTGGAGGATCACAGGCACTGGCCTGATAGGGGGGATATAGTTAGAGGTAACTGTGGGCGGAAAAAGTCTAAGCATCACTGCTGGAAAACGGAACTCTATAAGGAGCATTTATAGCAATTCAACACCAATCATAACTATTTAACTAGTTCAATAATATGTTACCCAGCTAGTCGGCAATTTTCCTAAAGAACAGTTATGCAGAAATGGGCATCTGCTCTGATCACCCAATTCAAAACAAACCATTTGCATAATAAATATTTGCAGAGGAGCAAGTGGGTGGGGTTTAGGCAAGTGCACAGATGAACATAAAAATCAAATATGGCTAGAAAGAAACCAGGCTTAATTACTGGAGGAAAACAAGACAAAACAAAGCCCTCATATCTTCAACTACTTTTAAAAATGAGTGCAAATATCTCTAACATGTCTATTTGTCTCTTTTCAGTGTCATCATTTTCTTCCTGTTCCTCATTGACAAACAAAAAACAACC
Organism: Coracias cyanogaster; assembly: GCA_033124195.1. Classification (NCBI taxonomy): domain Eukaryota; kingdom Metazoa; phylum Chordata; class Aves; order Coraciiformes; family Coraciidae; genus Coracias; species Coracias cyanogaster. Next base: position 40,369 of record JAVSBS010020779.1, read on the forward strand.
TGTGGGCTTATTTCAGTGCCCTGCACTATTTCATTTGCAAGCGAATAGTTTGAGAATATACATGCATGCTTCTGTGGGTACGCAGGGAGGATGGCAAAATGCCAGGGTCTACAGCACTGTTCCCAAATAAAGTCTGCTTCTCAATGGCATTTAGGTTAAAACCTAGCTACAGCTTTTTTAATATAAGTTCACCCGGGCTTTGTTCTTTCACTGAGTCCCAGCATACATTGTGGGAAATTCAGTGGCACTTTTTACCTCCCATGGTCTCCTTCCAGCTGTAATTTGTCCATCACTAATGTGACCAACAACTTACTATGTTAAAACCTCCAAAGGACATATCAGCTTCTACCCTGTTTCCATAGACTTGGTGGTAGAGTGGCAATGGATGAAAATTAGTTTAAAATGGTTTGACTAGATTCACTTGTTGATTGTGGATAGCTCAGAAAAGCCCATGAAAGTGAGACAGTTAAGAGGAGAATGTTGAAATGAGCAGAGACAGGGCTTGAAAATGGGAAAAAAACCCAAACAGCCAAAACCAAAGAAACCCCAACCATCTTTCCTGGATCTCAAGACAAAGAAATTAAGCTGGAAGAGAAAGAGAGAGAGAGAGAAGGAGGACAAGTAGCATGGCAGCCTAGCCAGGAAAAATCATTGTAGAGAGATCCTTGGCATGTTCCCAGCTTGAGAAAACTTGATGAACATTTAATCCAAGCACATTCTTCATGGGGCTTCTGCCTCTCTTAGCAGCACAGAAGCTCATCCACAGTGAGGAGAGTGTAAAAGCAAGGTCTCTCCATGTGACCTATGCATGGCAATATGTAAGGCTGACATATTATATGTGACTAATATTTTTTTCAGAACTGAGTTTACAAAAATACATGATCAGATCAGCTGTGGTCAGCAAACAAGACCATAATGTGGTGTCTATCACAGCACAAACAGTGTATTAATGGAGCCATTAATCACCATCAAAACTGTATTAGGAGTGAAGATAGCCAAAGAGAGCTTAACTGACAGCAAGTGGCCATAAACCTGTCCAAAAACTAATTTGATTACCATCATACCAGCATCTGTGCCACTTATGAGGGTTCATTTTTTTGATGAAATTAAGTAGACAAGTCATTCATGCGTATAATAGACATCTAAATCATGGTAAACATGTTGCTGGCAAGAGAAGTAGTTAAAGAAAGTGGGAGATTGCTTTGCAGGTGAAATTTCAGGCTAAATGCACTGCCGGTGTCACAACAGTTGGTTAGAAAACCGTTGTCAAACTCATCTTGCCAAACTGTGAGTGAGAAATGTTTTGGATCCACATTCAACAGAATAAATGCTGCTGAAAGTCAGAGGATGTCAGGAGCCTCTAGCTATTTACAAGAAGGACGGCTTTTGCCAATATAAACTCTTGCTCTTTATCGTCAATAAATATTCCCCACAAACAATCTGTTTTATTCATAGACATTTGGACCCATTATGTTTTGGTCTTGACAGACGGGACAGTAGGATGCTGCATTTAAATGACACAGACTGTATAGGAATGTATTTCCAGATGATGACTGAGCCTGGAGCTTCCACATAAATCAGGGGAGGAAAATTATTCTGTAAGAAATATGCTCAGATTTCAGCCTCATAAATACAGAGAGAAACCAAATTTGCAGGGCTTCTTTACTTTTATGTGAGCATTTTAATGATCATTTTAGGCAGCTACCAAGAAATTCATGTTTACTATTAGCAATGTTATGCACACGAGAAGTCTCTCAGGAAAGTAAAATATAAGGTTGTCCCACCTACACATAACTAAGAGGCTCAAGTCTGGAAAGATCTCCATCTTGGAGGTCAGAGATAATTAGATTTTCTGGCAGAATAGAACTGCCCAATTCCTGAAAGGAATATAAACTAAATATCACAATTTTCCCACTTGCTTAACCATACAGCCGATATGGGTAGAGGTGAATGTGTATCCATGTCTGGAAGGCAGGGATGAGAGCTTCTAGCTCAAACAATAAAGTATTTGAGAGCCAGGTGGATGTGTGAAAACATGCCTGCTTTAACTTGACACCTTTAAATAGACTTAATGTGGCTGGTGATCTTAGGCCACTTCAAATGTATCCCACGTAGGTGCGGTACATATGCTGAATGCATAATATAATTGAATATGGAACAGGAAGGGGATCAGTCCCCGGAGAGGGAGGTTGTTTCTTCAAACTAGACGTTAATGATAGAGTGAGTGACATTTATCTCCGGTCCTTTTATGAATCACCGAGACGCAAACAGTGAACACCTTGCCTTTGCTGTGAGCTATGCCTCAAGCCATGGGAAGCTGCCTGCCATTCACAAGCCAATGCCTTGTAGGCAGCTCCATCTTACCTGAGTTCGCAGATGGGCCATTCCCCAGGTGGGTCTGGCAAAACACTTCTCATTAATCATTGCTTAAAGCCCTCTCAGTGGGAAGACCTCAGGTTAGACATCATTTGGAAACAAATTGGGTGAAAAATAGCTCTGACAATAAGGAGCCCACACAGTATTCCCCTGTGAAAGCTTCAGTGGTGTGAAAACAGACTCTTCCAGGACACTAAATGATCTGTCAGTTAGCAAATGACATTATAATCCAGTTTTATGCCACAGAAAAATCAAAGCCTTTGCTACACTTCCTCATTTTCCCCCTCTATTTTTCCCCCTTTACCTCCTTTAAAGTGACTGAATATTTGAGTTAGGGGAGAAAAGAAAGGGATCTGCTACAGAATTTACAAAACACACCCTTTATTTTCAGTAAGGTGAAATAGTATCAGACTTCTCATGTTAAGTGATAGAAAGGGAGCAAAATATTTCAGAAAGGAGGCAAAGTGTTTTGGTCCATGATTCAGGAAAGAGAGGCTGAGATTTCTGTTCTGCTTTGCCCCTTGACTATGCTCCCAGCCCTCTTTGATGATCCCTTTCCCTTTTATGGGCAGAGGTCCTGATTCTGCACACATCTAACTTTCTGAAGGCAATGGACTTAATGACACACTTAAAAGAAGAGTTGTGCTTACGTACCTTGTGTTTAAATCCATGCTGTAATAGGAAGGAAACACTTGCTCACCTCATTGGCAATGAAATAGGACTCCTATCTGTACAGCACTCTGGAGACTTGAAGAACTATTTACATAGTGAAAGTAATCTTAGAGAAAAATTAAGGTAGAGCTAAGTCAGTTAGAGAAAGTAATTTTGCTTTGTCCAGAACACATTGCAGATGTCTGCCAGGCATAACTGTCCAGAAATAAAAAAGCCAACCCCAAATCCACTTCCCAGACAGATAGCTAAGTTGCAAACACTTCCAAGGGATAAATCTAAGTCTTGCAGGGTTGTCTTGTTACTTCCTTCTCCTTCTGCCACCATTAACAGTAGAAATCCAACCACAATCTACCAGACAAATCACAAGTAGTTGGCAGGCTACTCAAGCGCTCCATTATTGCTTGCGCTGGCCAAAGGGTTTGGTTGTCCCCAGCCCTTCCTGGCAGTGGGGTTCCCTCTTCTGCTCCAGTTTAGATGCATGCACCAAAGTCCTGTTGGAGTAACTTTTAAAATAATCAAGTCCTTTTCTGAAGGGAGGCTGCAGTAACTATTTCAAAGCAAAATCCTTGTGCACTCAAGCAGTGGTCCTGGGTCTTGGTTATTCCCTGCTAAATGATAGTATTCAAGTGCTGACACTTCATGCCATTGGTAATTCTGGGTCCTCGGAGGCACTACATGTTCACCAACTCAAACTTAAAAACTATACTTCTTATCTGCCTCCAGCATTGCTTCTTTTCTCAAGTATACCCACAGGTTAAATTGACTCAGGGCATGAACAACAAAAAAGGGAGATGGTCAGTGTGCAACATAATTTACCCAAACTGAAAGAAGTAAAGTATAATGTGGGCCAAGTCAGATATCCTTCACTGAAAAACATAGAGTACAGCCCAGCTACCACACAGAGGCATGGACACAGGCAAAACCCACTGCACCAAGGGGCTGAAACATAAATGGTAACTGTTAAAACTGAGGTTTTGCTTCTTGATGATGTCTCATACTGGCTTATCTACATGAACACCTGCCTACATATTACAATAGAAAGGGTTAAGGGCTATTTTTTTAATGGGTTCCAGCTATGACACCCAGTGTCCTTGCATGATGTAAGAAGGTGTTTTTGAAATCACTCCATAGACAGCCCTAATAAAACAAGTCTTGGAATTTGGATGACAGAAGTTTACAGCAGTCTGAATCCAGGCAGGCCACTATCAACTGGGGATCATCACGTGGCAGTGATACCAAACGTTTTAAGACTCAGGGACTGTGGAACAACCTGTTGAGGCTTAATTTGTTGCTTTTGCATTCTCACTGAAATGTCCTGACTGAAATGAAGGTATTTAAGAGTCCTTGCACTCTCACACTTATACTCCGAGACCTCTGTCAGCTTTTTGTCTGAAGTCACCAGTAACTTCTGCATAGGATCCCTATAGGCTCCTTCAGCTTTCTTATCCAGAGATTCAACACAGACCTTAAAGGCTGGCTGGCCCTAGATACTGAGTTCATTTTTCTTTCAGTAGGGTTCATCTGGAGTATGGGTGATGGACTCAGCACAGTCCAAGTCAGAGTTCCTCTCTGAGCCCTGTCTGTCAGTATCCACTGCCCAGAGCATACCAGAGTGTTCTCCAGCATGAATGTTTGCTAAGAATGAGAACACACAGCCCATCTGTACTACTCCTTGTTGCTCAAGGCATCACCTTGCACCACAAACAGCCTCACTGAAATCAAGCTTAAAATTGACAGCGTCTTCACGGCACACTGCTGTCGGATTTCCAATAATGGCCTCAAGGTGTTGAGAGAGGGACACTAATCCAACACACGTCCCAGCTCAATATGTTTGTACCTCTCTGCTGGCCTCTGGAAATGACAGGGATGCAGCCAGCCTCACTCATCACACAGAATCACTGAGTGTGTGAGTATCTTCACATGGCAGCCCTGCACAGCAGTCAGCAAGTAAGAAGATTTATTGCTTTATTTGACACTCTGTTATTCACTAACTGAGCATGACACATCTGGGACTAGGAACCATCTATTTGACATCAATGAGCCTTTTTTGCATTGATTGAGTTTATCCAGTTCATGCCCAGAATACAACCTGGGTAAGCAAAGAATCCCAAAATGGGCTGGAATGGGAGCATCTGGTGTTTTTTTTTTTTTCAGGAGAATGAATATGATGGGCAAATGACCTCATATGTTACAGAGCAAGGAGAGGTGATGTCAGTCACTTCAGCACCATCCTTCTTGTCACGAGGCGTCGTAATGATGAGAAACCATTTCTTTAATGCTGATAGACTGGTGGGGAAGTACAGCTCAAAATGCCATAAATAGTAACAGCAATGTCTGGGGTCTGAGTAAAATTAAATTACCTTGCCCAGTGCATAGATGAGACCATGCAGGACACAAGTTGCACCACTGAGGACATGATTTTCCATACGTACTCTGCAGAGCTAGGAACAACGATCACCCACAATGGCATTTTCCCTTCCCAAACTGGTAGGACAAGCCAACCCACATGCAGGGGACCCCAACTTGCTCTGAACTAGACATAAATACAGAAAATCAGGAAAATTTTATCAATCTTACACAGAGCTTCTATTGAGCTGTAAAAGCATTTTGGTTGCCTAGGCAGCTTGGGCTATCACTGGACTAATGGAGGAAGCAACCCTTTATATGACAGCGAATCACTGACAAATGACCCCCTCACTGTTTGGACATTAAATCAGAACCCTTCCTAAACACTTCAAACACTCCTTTTTTTCTTATTTGTAATTACTTCCAAGTCTGTAATTAAACTGCCCCATATGCTGGTGAGTTCCAAGACCTTTTTGTTGCTGCCATTTTGCAGATTTAAAAAGGGAATTTGCTCAGCAAGTGAATTTAGCCTGGACCTGCAGCTGTTTTTAGTCACCCCATCAAGAAGAACATTTCCCTCCCTTTTTACGTAGATGCTGATACAGCAATGTATAATCAAATCATTCTGCAGAGAAATTATAGACAGGAAACAGAGAGAAAGAAGTGAGCTGTCAATAATAAAATATATCAGTAATCAATCTCCTCTTTTAAATCTGACAGTGATGCTTTTTGTTTTGGAATGCACTTAGTACTCATCAAAGGCATCAGGATGGCAGCACTGGCAGGTAGAGCTGGCCTGTGACAGTGCTTCAGGAATCGAAGGAGCTGAGATGTGTGGGCAACCAACTCAGTGTCCAAAAAAGTCAGCAATGTCCTCCTCTGTCATCTGATACACTATTCATTGGGACACCAATCTCACCTCTTTGTAAACCAGTTCCTCCCTCCAGCAGACCTGCCCTCTCCCAGTAAGTTACAAAAATAATACCAGGGATTTCTAATCAGAAATCCTCAAATCTCAGCCATGGTTCAAAAT
>JAVSBS010020779.1:46895-89805 GCA_033124195.1 Coracias cyanogaster
AGCCATGGTTCAAAATCATGATGACTCTCTATGATGGGTCTTACCAGAGCTACTCGCTTGGGCTTTGCCACTCTGGAAACACCATGCCAGATCACACACCAGCTCTATCTGGTCTATTATTGGTAATGATTGATATTTCCTACATTAACTTTTTCTTTATCAAGTATCTTTCTAAAACAGGCAATCCTAGATTCTTTTATCTCCCTGTCATTTGTTTCATTATAAAAATAAGTCTTGATACTATTCCTGTCAATTTTTATTGCAACTTAATATTGTTTCTTTGACTGCAGTTGCACATTGATATTTTTCCTCTAATATGTGTAACATTTTTTCTTTTAATAAACTTTTAAATTCTTGCCACTACAGTTGTTTTGCCACATGCTATGTATTGCCTTGCATGGGTCTTTAGCAGGAAATTATCCACAAAGGAGAAGTATAGAAGAAGATTCTTTGGATTTACCAAAAATACTTCATCCACACAAATGAAATTTCAATTTCAGATTTGCTTTTTCTAATTATGAAACACGATATGGCACAACATGGCATTTGAAGACAAATCTTTATTCTTTTAAAAGAGAATCTACTCAAATACAAGATGGATATTTCCCAATCATTCAAACGGAAGATTGGTATAACTTTTTTTTTTTCTCTCCAGATATTTCCCAAATTGAATTAATCACATTTTGTGAGATATTTTAGTTTGTGGGGAACGATTTAGTCCCAGTACCAGTGATTCTCCAACTAGCTTTACGATATGAAACATACTAGGTGTAACCTCGGGGGAGATCATCATCAGCTTGTGTCAGAATGACAAAAATGTCATTTATTTTTTGTTTCCTGTCTCTCAGCAATATTTGTCAACCCTAATTCTCAGATTCTTTCATAACATTTTGTGCCAGGCCACACGGAAATTCTGCTTATATTAGATCAAGGAGCTCTCCGTTATCTTTTATGATGTTGACACATTCAAATGATGATATCTACCAGACCATTTTTGTATCTGTGAATTGCCATGTCATAAAAACTGAAACACTCTGAGAAGTAGAAGGTTCAACAAGCTTTTTCCACAGGCAGTTAGGTTTCAAATAAAGCTTCTCACACATAATATTTTGTATTTATGGTTAATGAATTTCATTTCGGTGGACCACATCATCTTTCAGGCACATTAGGTATCTGTGTAGTGGACCAGACCCAGGCTGGGCACCACTAATTCTTGCACTCTGAGAAAGGTGTGAAGCTCTGTCTTCACTCATGAAGCTCCACATCTGTTTCCAAAAACAATAGAAAAATTCTCACATGCATGAAACCATCTTTACAAATGTCAAAATCCTCTACATTGTTTCAAACATTTTACCAGATGTAGTGTAATTACCTCAGCCATTTCCTAGGTCCAGCATCTGCTGCTCTCTGATTTTTGAATCAGTGAGTGTTTTCAATGCTTTTCATACATCCTACTTAAGTTCCACTTTACATATTGACCCACCCACCTTCTGTAAAGAACCACCACAGCAGCAACATCTAGAACACTAACTCCACCTGCACAGTATTTGGGCATCTCTTTGTTCATCAAATGAGTCTGGTGAGTGATGTTTTTTTAATGATGAGCTTCCTCCATTACTTCTACCAAGGTCCTAGTCTCTGAGATTTCTCATTTTTGTCACCACAAAACAGGGAAGACCTTGCTGTGATAACTTCAGCAGTGAAGCTTATTGGAAGGACAGCTTTCTTACCAGTTTGGGTAATCAAGGCAGTCAGAAAGGGATGTATCACTTCTAAGTTTCAACTATTTCCAGAAGTTCAAGAACCATCATAAACTAAATCTCAAGTCCAGATCAGAAAGAGCACAGCAAAGTGTCTTCGAAAAGTTGCAGCCTGGAAGGACACAGATATCCCATGGCAGGTAGCCTGGACACAAAACAGAGGTATGGAGACCTTGTGGAGGCTGTTTTGAGATACAGATGCCTTAGCAAGGCAGCTATTGAAATTACTGGGTAGCACAATAAGGCTTGATTGAAGCATTCAAAGCGGAGATGAGAAAAAGGTGCTCATGGTACACAAAGGAACACATCCTCTGTGTTAAAACATAGTTTCTAGAGGAAATTTAAATGCTGTCAAACTCTGGCACACATCACCACATACAGAGACAAAGTCATATGTACAACAACCTACCGCACCCCCAAATGCAGCGTTCTTTAGACTAAAAATGTAAAACAAGAAGAATTTGTATGGAGGAGAGAAACATGAGGTAACTCTTCCACAATCAGGCTAGAAGGGACTGTTTGCCCCTAATGTTTTCATCTGGTTGCACCTGTGATGAGGTGGTTCTGTTCTGCTTTCATTAAGTCTGGAGATGGTTGTTTCTTGAGGAATTATGGGAGAACTCTCACCCTCTCTGTCCTTCAGGGGATACCAACCAGTTGCTTCTTAAGCAAAACAAGCACAACTGAGAACAAGTGAAATGGTTATCACCTCTCAGTCATGTAAAGTTCTTAATCTAGAGTCACACCACCTGTGTGAGGTAAGTAAATACCAGACCTCCACTTTAAGGAACTTGAGAGCCACAATAGATTAAAAATTCATCTTAGTTCATGCAAGCTAAAATAAAAATGTACATAAATGGAAATACGGTCCTCACTACCATTCAGCTGATTGCTTGAAACAGGAAGGAGCAAATATGTTTGGAAAATTTGGTGAGCATCCTTACTCCTCTTCCATATCACTTAGGAAACAGGTTAAACAATTTCAACACAAGACTCTTACAATTGCCTGGCACATTTTATTGATTCAGTGGTTTCTTTTAGGAAGATTGTAAAACAAGGCTACACTCAAAGTAGTAAATGTCCCAAATTTTAAGATCCTTTTGCATTGTACGATTAAAGTAAGGTTCATAAAGAAGGATTGTGTGCTCTTGATGTGTAGTACAAATTGATGTGGAGTCCACGACATCTCTATGCAGGATCTCAAATACAAATTAGATAAAACTTATTTCATGGAGCAGAATATACCCTGTAACCTAAGGAAACCTTGCAAAGCCTAATGAAATGCTAACAAAACAGGCTCATAAGTATCTCATTCCCACATGACCAGATGCAGAGAAGGATGTTGCTAGGAATCACAGTGTGTGAGAGCAATACAAAAAACATATTTATTTGGTTGAGGTGAATGTATCTGTCTCTCTATCAATAAATGTCTGAATGTTTGAGCCCTTTGTGCTCACACCTGAGACCTCTTTCTCTCTTACAGTACTCTCTCAAATCTTACCACCAATCTGTCACAACAGAAGTGATCCATTTTTTAGTTCAGAGAGGGATTAAATCCAACTGTAGTTCATACTGGTCAAAATCCTATAGCTGCAGTGCTGCTGTCATTAAGGTGATCTTGGGGTATATGTATCCAGATAGACCTGTTCATGAGCTAAGGGATTATAAACAGGAAGTCCACGAAAGGGATTTTAGGTGAGAGAAAAGTCTTAGGAGATAAAATCTCAGGAGAGGCATTTCTCTTTCTTTAGAAAGAAAAGTAATTTCCATTAGATTAGCTATTCCTGTTGATCGCCACACCTCTTTTCTTTTTTGGATATGGAAATGGCTTTCAGAAGGCTCATATGCAAGTGGCAGTCACTTGGAGTAAGGCAATAATTCCTGTATTAGATATCAAGCAAAAGCATTTTGAGCTATGGCTGGTGTGAAGCAAGGCTCACAAAACTGCCATGGGAAACAAAACACTCACAGCTGTCTGGGGAAGTTCCTGTGCATGTCTTCAATTGCTTTTACATTGCATGTATTTATGCTAAAAGTCTTCTACAGACTCTTGTCACTGAGACAAATATCTTTGACTCTGGACATGCTACAAACATTGATTTCAAGAGAGAGTTCAGCGTGTTAACACTGTTAGAAGTTAAACTCTCCTTTTTCATGATGTTACGTGATTAAAACTTCAAACTAACTTCAATGCCATATATGTATTAACTGCTGTTTTTTTCCTCCAGCTGTGCTGAGCCCAAATGCACTATGTAGGGTGTAAATCTGTCCTTTGAGAATAACAAGGGGTTTTTTTAAGGTTTTTATTTCTTTCCTACTGCAGTGTGGAAAGCGACAGGCAGAGAAGAGCTAGGCAGAAGGGTTAACTCGAGATGCTGCTGGGGAGGGAAGAGTGGAAGTATTTGCATAGAATAGCATCTGGAATCTATATGTCCTCAAATACTTTGAGGGGGGGGAGCCATTTTCCACATTCATTACAGCCTGGTAAGGAAGAGGAGAAAAGAAACAAGAGGGGATAGAAAAAGGAACAGGGGACTCCTTTTGTATCTGTGTCCAATATGGTTTCTTTTGATTTTTCATTCTCCATAGTCAAGAGCTCCCCATGGGTTCTCATCTGTTACCCAGGCTTTGCCATACCTGCCTGCCTGTGTGAAAATGGCTCAGCTGCCGGCGCTGGATGAGGCTAACAGATCACATCTATCTCTCTGGCGTCTACTGAGCACACAGGGCTCCAAGGATCAAGCCCTGGACAAGAGCACAAAAGCAGGTCTGTATAGAAGCAGCCAACCTTCTGCATCATCTACGGCTCATTGTGCGGACACTGGAGGTCAAAACTTGCCTGCATTCCTGCTTTCCCCATGTGGTTGTGTCTCTGTGCGTGTGTGTGCTCCTCTGTGTGTGTCAAAGTGTGAGCAAAAGGAAGTGCAAGGCTACACCCCAGTGTAGTCTTGTTTTAATTCATCATTTTGGGCAGTAATTAATAAGATGTAAATAATTTCAAAAGTACTGGGAATGTGCATATCTATATTACGGATAGAGACGGATGGAGGTAGAGATGGAAATAGATAGCAATAGAGATATATCCTTGCTGTCTTAAAATACAGTGATTCTGGACAGCAAGTGCAGATTAAATGGGGTTTCACGTTCTGATAGGTAGGTAGTAAGAGCTGTGTGGCATTCTGAACTTGCTTTCAAATGGAAGGAGAAGAATGAAATTTAAAATGTAAATAAATAGAAATGTCTGCAAGGTGAACACAGGTCTGTTGTCAGTAAGGGGGATGGGATGAAAAAGTTCTGAGAAACCAGAGAAGTTAAAAGTAAGCACAGAAACAAGATTACTAACGACAAAGATGAGGGAATGCATATTTGAAAAGGGAAGTGGAAATTTTCAGTTCTGTGGAATAGCACCAGAAGAGGTAAAAAATAATAGCAAAACATAAGAATATCTATTTTGATGGTTCCCTATTTTACATGAGTTTAGATGAATTCAGTAAAACAACGCGTTTCCAATTACCTCAATCCCTCTGAGAATTCACAAGTTGTTCACTTGTAATATTTCCCAAACATGAGAAAATTAGCCAAACTGGAAAAATTAGAATGAATAAATGCCTGGCATTTCAGAGCTTGAATTTACATCTGTAATGTTTCATGCTACATGGGCACTAGGATTTTCCTTTTCCCTCTGGACAGCTCCTGCTTTCCTTCCTGGGGAGATTTCACATTTCCTCTTCCATTTGAGCTCCTGATCAAAGTAATTTCCTGCAAGAGATCCCTCTCTAGTCATCTGTGAGAAATGCATCAAGTAGTCCAAGGAGTTTGTTTTCTCAGTCTGGTATATTAACTATCTTCGATATTATTGTATTAGCAAAGAACCTTAGAGCTCATGTGCATGTTTTCCCCTTCTGCTCTCCCTCCCTCCTTTCCACTCATCCTCTTTTCCTTCCTCCCTTCCTTCCCCTCTCTTCCCTCCTTTCTTCTTTTTCTTTATTTCTTTCTCCTTCTTTCTTCCTCTCTCCCAGTCTGCAACCCCTCCTTTTTCCTTCTTTTCCCACTGTCTCTGTAGAGCTTTTCAGTCTCTGTTAAACGAGTGACTGAAGAAAGATTTGCTGTCCCATTCGTTCCGCACTGCCCCCATAAAAAGCAAATATTTTCAGGTTGACTGAAAGTTTAACTTTGTTACTTTTTTTATTTTTAAAGAAAATCCAGCGTGACATGGCACGCGTTGGTGCCCTTGCCACTTAACAAATTACTTGTTTTTTTGACCTAAGTTAAATGCTGTGCAAATTTCCCTTGTCCACATTTTCATTGTGTGCAGACTTCACTGATAAAGAATAAAGAGCTAACTTGTTTGGACTTTTTAGCCAGAGCTTCCTTCATTCACAACAGTTTTTTTTTTACTGTGTCTTCAATGACACAAAAGCCTGGATCCTCAGCTGATGTAAATTGGCTATTACAGGATTGCCTACAAAGTCGTGCTGCTTTACACCAGTTATTGGTGGCCTGGAACATTCAGGCAGGGTTCCAAGGTGCAGCAGGGTCTTCTTGCCTGGTACTTCATTTCCTGCCTCAGGGGACAAATGTGTTTTACCAAAGTAAATCACCACCAAGTACTTCCTCACAAGCCACTGAAATGCTGGTTGTGTGGGTTTTGATGAAAAACTCAAAGCTTTCATTATGAACATAAACCTGACCCAGCCTTTTTCACTAGCAAAGTCCGAGGGCTGGTGTTTCCACAGGCAGCTTGCAGCTGAGCTCAATGAAGCCGCTCCAAGGGCCAGCGCTTCAGTGGGTGCAGTCTGCCATCCCTGCCCATGCTGCACTGCAGGCACCTGTGGGACAGAAGGCTCACTGATAGCCCAGGCATGCTGCCACATAGGTGACTTCGGCTTCAGGATAGCAGCTCCACCAAAGACCTGCAAAAACTGAGCATGCCCTTTGTGGTGCAGCTCTTCCCCTCCACCACAATAACTTAATTGCTGTACATAAACCATTCATCCACTCAGCCCTGAAGACTGAACTGGCCATGCATGGACTCACCCCCTCCCATCAACCCTCTTTTATTTTCTCTAACATGCCATTTAATTTTCAAAAGAGAGAAATACTGTACAGCTATAAATCTCATCTCTCTTGCTGCCCAACCCGCAGGCCTTCTCACCCTGCATGCCGCCCTACCTCTACTAGTGATTTAGAGCAGCAGGTTAGCCTGTCCCACTGCTGCTGGCGGGTGGTCCAACACAGGGAGCAGAACTGGGCAGCCCAAGGTGAGGTAGCCTCCTTCTGCAATGCAGTGGCGGCGTTTCATTGCAGACCCCTTGGAGACTCCTGTGACAGCCCCCCCCCATGACAGATTGCTGGCCCAACAATGAACCCTTTGTGCCCTACCATTACCCCTACAGCCTCAGCTTCCACCAAAATTGCACCTTCCTCACAATTTTCCTTCTTCAGAAGAAAGCAAAAAGCAAAATAAATAAGCACTGCTCATCTTTCTTAGGAACCAGAGTCCTTCAACTGGGACTTTATACAGACTTTTTTTGTACTGCTGCATCACAACAGTGTCTCTGCAAAGCTGTTCTGGAATGGTTAAATCATTTTGCTTTGCCTTTCTCATCCTCATATGACGTCCTGTCCAGAGACACGTGAAATAATTGTTGCTTTAGGACACAAACTGGTTTGATGTCCCAGTTTGGTGCCCGAACATCAGCGGCTGAAATTATTTAGCATCACTGCTTGTTTTTACAAAAAGAGACAAGGGTTCTACCATGGGGCATCTTCAAAGCCTGGGCATACCTGCAGTGTCATTAGCCACATGAGACTTTCCTTCACCATTCTGAATTAAAATTATTTTTTTACATTTTGGGGAAGAAATTACATTTATAACATTTAAATACTGCACACAGTAATATCAGCTTCAGGCATCTGCGATCACTGGACACAAAATGCCATGAGAGTGAGCACATGGCAAGAGTTTCACCTCAGCAGTAACCCCAGGGTTGCTTCTGCTGTCTTCTCCCCCAAGTCTGTGTGCTGTATCCCTCAGCATCAGTTTCCTTCCCTGGGCCCTTTCTCATGTCAGTCAGGGATGTCAGGGGTCTGTGCTGGGAGAGGGGATAGCCTGTGAAGGAGGATGACTAAGACAGTGGCTGTGTGGAACCGCAGTTGCTCTGAACTCTGTTGTATAAAGACACAGGCACTTTATTATCCCAAGTAATTGGATTATCACTCAGGGTAATAATCAGTGCCCTCTTTTCTGTAACCAGTTAATGAGGTTCAAAGGGGTGGGAAATGGAGATAACAAAGAATGACACAGCAGACGGAGCACATCTGTGCCCTGGTCACTGAGAAGGCAGTGCAAAGAAGTTTGGTTTGTTCCTGCTCGTCTTTTTCCTTTGATTGCTGCTGCCTTTCTTCATATGTTACCCCACACTCCCACTTACCCAGCAGCAAGAGAAGCCTCAGTGAGTAGTGTGTGTGTATACCAGTGTGTCTGCACGTGTTTGCTAAGCTCAGACTTGAAAGACAGCCTTCCTGAGACATTTAAAGGGTGCAATATTCTTGGAGAAGACTCTTAATTTTCACTGGGATAAGCTACACAGCAGCTCTCCTTTCCCCCGGCTTAACCCTACCCCTACGGAGTTTTCTGCTCATACAGCGAAGACCAGGCTCGTATGTGGTTGGATCAGGGCACTGGTCTCAGCAGCTACAGGGTTGTACCTATGCCAGCTCCTGCTCCATTTCTTCAGGCTCAGTCAAGTCCTACCACGATTTCAGATAGCAACTGTGTTTCAGGAGTGGCATGACTAGCTTTACAGTCATCTTTAAAATGGCCAAGACATCAACCAGGCGCTTTTCTCTCATCTCAGAAGCAGCTTCTCTGTCCTTCCATATTAACAGAGCTGCTGGAGCGAAGTTAGGGTAACTATGAATAAACAAATGGCTACATTGAGGCTTTTTCAGCAGGATTTCAGGAGCTCCTCTAGAAAGTTGCCTATACCTGCCTGCTCTGTGACAGCTTCACTTGCACACAGAACTTCCCTGCATTACAAAACCAGTACATCCTCTCCTTGACCAGCCTCTACTTTTCCTTATGGGTCTGCAAGTCACAATGATGAAGAGCTATGGAAACTTTTCTCATCTGCAGCTTTTCAGAAGAATCCACCTATTTTAAAGTAAGGATTTATTTTGTTTAGGCAATTGTTTTTATCCTAAAAGATACAAAAATTCTTTTAAAATCTCCAATGATACACAGTCTTTACTTAGCTATTGCTACTAATAAGCATAGGAAATTAATAATTACTATAGACAAGTTAGAAATGAGTGTACTTGTCATCTTTGCTGAAATCACTTTGTATGTTGCACTGTGAAATCTTTTGTGGAACTGTCCATGTTTAGCCCATATCTGGGGCTAAACTATAGCAGTTGCTCTATCACCTGACCCCTCCCCAGCAGAGTAGGGTGATCATGAAAAAGAGAGGAGACCTGTGGGTTGAAATGAAAACAGATTTAATGCCAAAGTAACGTTAATGCCAAACTAAACAGCCAAACTAATACCAATGCCAATAAAAAGTATACAAATTCCTACTCAGCCCAGTGAATGTACAGCAGCCACAATAAACAGGAACGTGGTCCTTAGGAGCAGAATGGTAAGCAGGCCCCTCCAGAGAAAAGGAGAAAGAAGGAAAAGGAAAAAACCCTCCATCCTCTGTAAACTTTCTGCCTTATAATGAGTATGACATTTATGGGATGGGATACATCTGTGAGCCAGCTTGGGTCAGCTGCCCTGGCTGACTCAAAACAGCTAATAGCCTGCAGACCTGCATGGCTGGCCCATGACCCTATCAGAGCAAAACCAGGACAGGAACAATCCCTGACCAGCCATACTTGGGATCCACATTTTTGTCTCATCCCACACATGTCACTCATGTTGACAAATAGTCTTTACTTATGTGTAGCATTAGCACAGTCTTTATTTCAGAAGAAGAGTGACAGTGACCAAATCAATCAGATCGAAAGTCACTTAAAATATCAGAATGTCTCCCTGAAGGGGATACACTGTGCACTAGCAGAAAGTAAATTTAATATAATGGTAAAAGTATTAAGGTGCCAGGGACAGGCAGAGCCATCAACAGTCAGGTTTCCTAGCTAGGGATTGTTTTGATAGGATGTGCATGGTGATATTTCTGTAACACTTATAGAAACATTAATTACAGTACTTGATTTTTTTTTTTCCTTCAAAATCAACAGTAGAAAGATAAGGTACTTATTTAAAACCAAAACAACAACAAACATACAAAGAAAAATAGCCTTTCATAAGACAGCCAGTCCAGGGGCTGCATTGAGCTGGAAGCAGCCTAAAGGTCCCAGGAAAGGCTTGCCTTTGCCACTCAGGTAACCTGCAAAGGGATACCTTCCAAAACCACAAGTCGCAGATTCCATCCTGGATTTCACGGAAGAGATTAACAACTTGTAGCAGTGCATCCAGGCAGGGAGTGAAGCTCTTTATGTATTAAGTATAGCTTAAGTCACTTAAACCCACTGATCTGATCTGATCTGTGCCTGAGGACACAACACTGTCACATTCAGAGATGTGCCCACAAGGCCAGCCATGGTAAGGGAAAAGCCCTGAGAAAGACACAATAGAAAGAGCTGACCTAACAGCATCCCACTGCTGGGCTGCCCAGGCTGGGTGCTGGTGCCAGGGGAGGCCTTTTGCCTCTCTTATTAAGTAATTCAGGAGTTCACATCTGCATGACAGCACCACTGGCAGCTCTGCAGCAGGATGCCACCAGTTTGCCTCCAAAGTATGCCCCAGACGATGGGCAATCTTCTGTTGACCTTGTCAATTTTCAGTACTCTGCCCCACTCTTCTGAATCAAAATCACTTCAAAGACCCAAATCAGATTGATTCACATGTGAACACTACCCAAACTGTCTTCCAAGGGGGCAAATGCTTGTCTTATGTTCCTTTGAACCCACTATTGCCCGTTTTCTTGTATTTACTTTGCGTGGCCTACAGCTGAACCATGGAAATTAGAAAACAAACTCCTATTCAGCAAGTCATGTCAAAGGTGACTGCTATGCCAGAGAGTCGACTGTGGGACAAACATTCCCCTGATCAGAGGCCTCTTCTGCAGCGCTGCTGTCTCCACAGTTACATACCTGTCTGCAGAAGCCTTTAGTTTATCTTGTCTATGCTGGAAGTCCTAGACGATGCCATCAATCTGAGAGATGAGAGGGATGCTCCTTTGACACTTGCACAATGGCTGCGGTGCAAGAGAAAGAAAACCAGCTCCCCTGCAAACTGCCTCCCTTTGAACTGTGTAGGGCACGTTAGAGTGGTCGCCATCTCCACAGCCAGGTCTTGTGAATCAAGGGGTGGAGCGGGAGAGGGCACCTCATGCTCCTGTGGGGGCACAGGGAGCTGTGGGTGCTGCAAAGTGCCATGAAAACACAAAGTGGCTCCTACTTCTTCATCAGTGTCAGCCAAGGGGGCTGGCTGGAGCAGAGGGTATGAAACTCCCATAGGCGCAGCAAGATGATGGAGCTTAAAACCTGTATCCCTGAAACTATGAGCTTTCAGAGGCTGGTTAGGGACCATGTTCACTGTCAAGAGCAACTAAGTGACACCAATGGTGAGCAGGAACCCAAGCAGCAGCCCACAACCCACCGGTCTCTGTCCTCGAGCCTGTCAGAGGGGGTGAGCATCTCAGCAGCACTACAAATGGTTAAACAGGCAACTTTTCTACCTCCGCAATGAAATCTCCAAAGCACCTAATGGCCTTGGAAAACAAATACTGTACTTTGGTATAACAGATTCATTTAGATCTCATTTACCAGAGCTCCAAGATAGAAAAATAATCCAAATACTTACACTTTATCATGGAGTTCTCTAAGTTACTTCCAATGGTCTTATTTGTATCTCTTTAGTAATCAAATGATTTTTAAGACCTGTTGGCAAAAGAATACAGCAGTATAACTTGTCAGCAGAACAGGATTTCCTGGGACTTTCTTATTCTTTTAAGGCCCTTGGAGGAGCTTTAAAACTATTACAGGGCCATAAAAGGGAACTGGATTATTTTCCAGCTAGCAGGCTACCGCTGGGTCAGGCGGGGAGAGTTGAAAGCAGTGATGCTGTATGGTGTAACGCAATCCCCAAATGTATCTGAGCATCTCAGTGTACTTCAAGCCAAGATACTGCATTCATGCCTTCTTACCACAGTGCTGACGAAAGCTCTCATCTGCTCCAGCTTGCTAATCCTCCCAGCTCACTGTGACTTGGCTGCCCTGTGCCCTGGAAAGCTGCAATTCAATAAACTTCACCCAGATCAGTCAACTATCTTGCACTGGTGCTAAAGGACTATTACAAAACTGGAAAGCCTGGTGACCATATGGTCTCTCTGTGCTATCGTCAGGGAGTATAGTGTAGCTTCCAGTGCCTCAACCCAGTGAAGTCAATATGAGACTGCAGAGTAAAATGCTAACTAGGAATCAAAAGGCTATTGATACTGTTCAAAGATTAATCTGAATCATAGGATGTACTTACATGTGAAAATGCACAAAGGAGATTTGGAAGCCCAGTAGAGAGGTGGGGGGAGAGAGAGAGGAAGGGGAGAGAGAAAAAGAGAGAGAGGGAAGGAGGGAGGAAAGGAGGAAGAGAGGGAGCTCAAATAAGATGGTAAAATAGAATTATTTAGGTTGGAAAAGACCTTTAAGTTCAGCCATTAACCTGGCCCTACCAAGTCCACCACTAAACTAACTAAAGTTGTGATGAAATAGTGAGAAGAGGAACCATGGTCCCAAGTGTAATCCCTTGGAACAGCAGCTCAGAGTTTTCATCCTCCAAAGTGCCTGACCAATCAATTAAGAACCTATGAGTTACACTCATAACAATAGCTAAAGACAAATGTATGTCAAACTGACAGCTTTTATTGCCATTTTACCTGCCTGCTGACAGGCAGAGAGGTGAATGTCTTACTTGAGAGAAGCAGCCCAGAGATGGGTTTAGAGCAGGCACTTGACCTTTGCTCCCTGGCCTGACATGACAGCTGACAAGACTTGATGCAATGCAACACTGTGTTGCTCACTTACATTTTGAGGCTGAAAGGAGGTAGAACTGTTGGTTTGCCTGCTCCCACCCACCATTTCCCTATTTCTGGCACTTTAAGCCTCTTCCTTCTCTGCTGCTGCACCACCAGGAGAGTGAATCATAGAATCATTGTGGTTGGAAAGGACCACTAGGATCATCAAGTCCAACCTTCATCCTGAAGCTGTGGCCAGGATGAAAACCAAGCAGTAACTCTGGTGCCAGGGCTCTCCTCGCTGGTTTGTAGGTATAGCCCCCTTCCTGACCGCAGCGTGTGGCACAGCAACCAAGTCCCTCTTCCCTAAACCTCTAAATAATTTCCTGAATCTGAGCCTTGCAAAGCAGCGTTCAGCCACATAGAATAAACACTCACATCCTCCCTCCTTTTTCCAGGGGTCCCAGGGTGATAGCACAGTACTTCTATACTGTGCAAGGCTGTCTTTCAGTTACCGGGAACGCTCAGACCTCGTACGTGCTTCAGCATTTCAGAAATCATAGGGTTTCATCACTGCGCTGTGTTTAGCTTAGGGAGTGCAAATAAGTTCCTCGAGACCCATCGTATGGTTAGTGCGAGCCAATGAGCAGGCTCATGGAGGGCACCACTTGCCAAAAGAGCAGATGTGTCCGAAGCCTGCACTAGTTAATTTCGTGACCTACTGAAATCACTGAGAGATTTATACTGCTAATTACTGACTTTGTTTCTGGTTTAATCATCCTTTCCTTCACCTTTCTGTAAAGCCGAGAAAGGAAAAACGCTGATAAACATCTCATCTTCAGCAGGATATTGTTTCAAATATAAGCACATGAATTAAAAGACATTTGTTTTCTTTTTTTTAAAAAAAGCAACCCAACATTTACAAAGAAAATATTTTAACTAAAGCTTTTAATTCAACATTGAGTCATGTTTCTGCTTCATCTCCCACCAGAATTCTTCATGCAGTGAAAGCAAAATGATTTTTAAAATACTTTTTCTGTTCTGGACATGAACAAATGAGCTGTAGTAGACTGAAATGTCTTGTAAATGCCTAGGAAAATGAGTAACAGGGATGAGAGGCTGTCAAAATGTTACAAAATACACTAAGACTTTCATTCTGCACAGGTATACTATCCTTTGTAAATATATTTAGGACATAATTTCACTGAACCTGGTATGGCTGCATACATGCATAGAATCACCGTGTGCAGGCAGTCTCAGACAGTGTGTTACCTAAGCCTATTTTCTGTCTAAATGGCCGTTTCTATGATTCACTCTGGCTTTATCTGCTTCACTTCCCCATGCACCTCTGATGCTGGGTTCCCGTATTTTCCATTCGTACTGGCGCTAGGCACACTGTGCAGATATACATTAAAAAGGCCTGCCACTGAACTGTGGATTAATAGACAGAACAGAAAAGAGATGCTTTATTTTTTTTGCATAGCAGATCTAGCTTTGAAACTAATTCTTCCTAAAGCTTTGGGCAAATTACTCAAACCTCTCGCTACTCCTCAGGAGGGGCAGCAGTGCTTACAGAGCTGCTCAGCACCCTGGCAATGCCGACAAGCTGCCACAGCCATCACAGAACAAAGCCCCTCAATAGTCTTTGCTTCAGGAGAGACTTTGGTGCTTGAAAGAACATGTAGTGGGTCAAAGGCTGTATTTTGACTTTCTCACTGGAAGCGCTGCAGCCCAGAGAGCAAGTGAGGAAAGCTAAGGCAGTGCAGCACATCCCTCTGTGCGTTTTACTTCAGCAGCTGCATCACTTGGTGTGTTGAGTGCTTTCATACCTCCAGGCCCTGAGACAGCACCGTTTTCTGTGGGTTAGGCTAAGGAAGGAAGGATTGGGACTTCTGGTTTCTGTTTCTTCCTAATGGACACCAGGTGTCTTGCCTCCAGCTCCTGCTGACTTTCTGGGCTTGCTTGCACCTGGGGTTTGGGAAAATGAAGAACTCCATCTAAAAAATTTGGTTTAAGCACTTAAAGGCCTCTGTTGCTCCTTCCTGCATATTCAAACCCTCTCCAGCTGGTGGCCTGGATGTTAATCCACAAGTGGCACCAAAGTCCTGAAGCAGTCAGTCCTGATTGCCTCGTGGACCTGTTTATGGCTCCCACAATCTCCTCTCGTGATGTCCCTGCAGTTAACCGAGGTGCAGAGCACCCAGGCCCCCAAACCAAACCAGCGCTGCCCACATCAGTGTGGCTCAACTGGTTGTTTCCCCAATCCAGGAAAATTTGTTGTCAGGGACTTAACTCTGTATGAAAGGAATGTTGTTTCATTTCAGAACCAGAGATTTCCGACAAGACAGAGCATGAGCTTTCTGAAAGGCGAGAGCTTTTTGTTTTTTTCTCACAAACATGCTCAGACATAGCTTTCCTTTCAGCTAATTAAGCTGTTTTAAAGCAAACTGGTCAAACAGTGACATCGTGGTGGGGAGCCTTGGAATCAATTGCATGATATAGAAGGCAGGACATTTAAAGGGTGACTTCTGCCATTGTTTCCCCTAGCTGAATCTTTTCTACTTGGTCAATGCTGCCAGAGTGACCCTATACAATTGGGAGAATTCAAAGCCACTGACCTCAAGAGATGCCATTAAGAAGGCAACTGCAGAATAAGATTTCATGGTTGGGAGCCAAATTTACCTTCTCCTTCCATGTCTTGATGCTTACAATATTTTATATGTATGTTTTCTTCCTGTCATTAGCATACTGCTAAACCAGCTAAATAAAAAAAGAAGGCAGGCATAAGGCAGCATTGGCAATTACTGCATCATGGCTGTACGGGAGAGCTGCACTGCTTTAAGGTGAAATCTACAAATGGAAAAAAACATCTTACAGCATTACAGTGGTTCCTTCGGCTCTCTGACAGTGAGTGATTGGTAGGAGTAAGAATCACTTTGCTAGCACAGAAGATGGACTCTGCCTAGCATGTATTTTGTTAAACAGAGTATGACATCCATTGTTTTTCCAAGCTGCTGGATATAAAATCAGTGAGTTTCAACATCTGCCAAATGACCATACAGTTTCCCATGTGCAAAGAATAGACAGATTTGAAACATTCTATTAATAAATAGAAGCACTGGCAAAAATGGGTTCCTCACTGTTTTCTTTCTGAGGACATCAGAGAAGCCATTCAGTCAGGCAGCCGACACACAAAGAAACCTTGGGAAACCTGCAAACAGGGGAGCTGCTGCTGCAGCCCTGTGCAAAGCCACACTAAACACTGAGACTGCAGATAGAGAAAGTTTTCTGTGCCACTGGAGCAATGCTCCATCCAGCTGTTTTCTGCATGCCCAAGGAAGCTGAGGCTATGCCAAGGTTCACAGCAGCCACCAGGTCTTTATGGGTTTGCCCCTGTGTGCTCATTACACACAGACAAAATGGAGGTGGTGCAGGACTGTGTTGCAATGAGTGATGAACAATCTCTACACATCCATTTCTGCTCCTCAAGAATCTACTCAAAGCCCAGCCAGCCCTTCTGGACATACCTTGTTCCATTGCCCTCCTGCATGTATCCCTTGGCACTGTGTGGAGAGCCTGCATCCCTTTCTGCAGAAGGTCTCTTGCTGGATCAGAGAGATCCAGCAGCTCACCACTCTACCTGAAGAGAGCAGTGTCCCTGCCTGCACCTGGAGGCTCAGGCCAGGGTTGTCTTGGGGTTCCCTGCACAGTTATGCAGGGCATCTCTATGATGTGCAGCTATCTTGTACCCTCATCCTGTGCCATGCATGCACATCATTTCAGAAGGTAAGGGCAATCTCTTTTAAACAGGATCATGGCAGCTAAATATCCTGAGGTTTCATTGCAAAGCAACATGACCCACATGCAAATGCCATGCAGTGGCTTGTTTTGGACCATGGCTGCTCCCAGCCCAGCTGGGTGGTGGGCCATATGTCTCTGCCCAGAGAGTACTCTGCATCAGGGAATTGCTCTGTTGAGTCAGCCTGACCTGTCCAAATAACAGGGCTACAACCATGGCAGCAGAAGAGTCTGCAGAAGGTGATGGAGGCTGCCACATCACAGGGAATTGGTACCCCCATGAACCCCACAACCAACAACTCTCTGGAAAGCCATCAAAGCTGGCTTTAAGCCATTGGAATGGGCAAAGGAGCCCATCCATGGGAGCACACCACCCCTGGGCCATCTCTTTCCCCATGTGTACATACATGTGTGCCGGCAAGTGTGTGCACCCTGCCCCTCTCCCCAGCGCTGAGCCCTGCTGGCCCCCCGCTCTCCTTCCTGTGATGTTGCATGTTCAACATGATGACTTGCTCTATAGAAGCCATGTGTTGTCATAATGTAACATCATTAAACAAAGTGTTTAGAGCAGTTTTCGCAGAGCCAGAACATGAACAACAAAACCCGCCAATTACAGTGTCATTTTGTGTAGTTGTTAAGGTTTCAAATGTCTCCAACTTTCTCTGGTAGGCCATATTGAGGATGTCACAGCGAACATCTGAGATAACGATTTGCTAGGCAATGTGCAATTCTCGCCTTTTTTTTTTTTAATATCTGAGAAGAAAGAGTTCTTTATAATAATTTGGCTCAAATGTCTACACACATTGCTCCAGCGTCTGTAGCAGCATGTGTTTCTAGGATTGTTCTGGAAGAGAAAATGCAGAAACAGCAGGGAGCAGAAGATAAACAGGCAATTCGTGACTCATTAAAACAAGCATTGGTAGCCAACATTGTGGAGTGTGTGAAGGCCCCAGATCCAACTCGCCTATAAACTTTTTTTACCAGCTGGACTTCGCATCTGTCAGAGTTTGGAAGGAGAGATAATCTGGTACAAATGATTTCAGTGTGTCGCATTTATTAACCTGCCACCTTACATAACGCCGCTGATTGGGAACTGGGGGACCGGCTTGAGCAGTGACACAGCTTATTGTCAAAACAGTACGACTTTACCAGTAAAGACGCTGTCTTTCCTCTCTCTTTTTAAATTATAATGAAGACAATGGAGCAACTGCAAAAGAGATAATGAAGCAAACTTAAAAAGCAGAGCAGTTTCGAGAAACGTATGTGCCAAGACAATAGCCTCAGCAGATCTTCTTTGCTTTGCTTTTATTTTTCCAGTCCTCATGCTCAGAAAACTTTTTAGCCTGCTTGTCACAGGGATACACACCTCTGAATAAAACAAATGCCCCATCTGGCTCCCCGAGCTACAGACTGCAATGTTATTTAGTGCCTGAACAGCTCCAGGAGTGGAAAATATCGCGGATGTCATGGCAGGCTCAACACCTCACATAAAAATGAACATGATTTTTTTCAAGGCATTTTAGAGAATTTCAAATATGTTCTCTCTTTTTAATGTACTTTCTCTCATTAAGGGCCTGATCCCCCTCTAATTAATGTAGATGAAAAAATTCGTTTTGATTCCAAAATGGAAAAGGCTGGTTCCTGATGCTCTGCAGGAACCGATGGCTTGGCAAGAGAAAAAAAAATCCATCAAAAATAATATATACGTTTATCCTAGTTTGGAGTTCAGCTCTTTCCAGCACTTACTAGGGACTACTTGACAAACAGAAAAAAGCAAAGTGGTGTTTTGCTTCTTTTCCAGATCAGATGCCATGAATTTCAAATTAATAGAGATGTTTACTTGCTAATACAAAATTTACATGTATTAGCTTATAAAATATGAATATGGCAGTTTCTGGTTGCAAAATACAGTATTGCCATTTAATAAACCAAAACTGCAGAGACTTTGGGAGAAAAAAAACAACACTCAGTCTTTGGAATACCTCACATTTCATTTTGGTTAGCCTATTATTTGTAGTTTTGAAACTTTATTGGTCCCTGATCTAATCTTTTCTGAGTATGAAAACATTAACATATGGTTTAACACAGCACAGGGCTGGAAAGTCCATATCCCAAATGCACATTGTATGCAGGGTGACATTCACACTAAATATCATCCCACAGGGTCTGTACTCCATTTTACCTGGGATTGGAGAGCCATGAAATCTCTGGAAAAGTTGTTCATGAGTCTGAACCAAATGGCGTGCAGTGTACTGAGATACTAGCAGCGTGTGCTGCTGCCAAAGGTTGTGGCTCAAATGTCTCTCTAAGTAACATTAAAAATCTGCTGCTTCATGCCTATGAATTTCAATATTTATAGCGTTCAATAAAATGGTCCACTGTCAGAGAGAGATGTGCCACTGTGCACTCTCTGAGCAGATGGGCTGCAATATGGCACATTTACATGGACCAGCTGTGGAGTGCAGAAATGAATGCTGGTCAGAGGCAGGCTGGAGGCACCACATCTGGAATGCAAACAGACCTGCCTCTGCAGCCGCCGGGACCTTTCCTGAGCAGGACGAGCTCTGATTTAGGGCCGCTCACCAGTGTACCTTAAACTGCATCAAGAGTCCTCATTAACACAAGAGACTACGGTGAGGTTTAGAGCCTGGAGCTTCTCTGCTGGGCATCTGTTAGAGCCCGGGGATGGCACTCTGTAGCCTGCTGTAGAGGCGCCCCAGGGAGACATTCTCTCCTGTACTGCGTTATGGACTAAATTTAGCTTCTTTTTTTTTTATTCTCTCCTGTACAGTGTTGTATACTGAATGTCTTCCAATGCCAGCAGCAAAAAAGCTTCTCTCACTTCACCCCTGCTTGTTGTGCTCCCCCGGGCAACCAAGGAGTCTGCTAATACTCTGAAACTTAATTGATTTTTTTTTAAGCAGAAAATAGTGAATACTCCAGTACCACATAAAAATAATAAAGTGCATGTCTGCTTTGTTTCTACAGGAAAAGGGGGTTTTCAAACCTTTAAATCACAATTTTGAGAAAAAAAGGCTGGTGGCCACTTCTATATAAATCATTTTATGCTGCACTTGGGCAAAATCCCGGAGCCGCTGAAGTCAATGGCAGAATTCCCATCGATTTCCAGTAGAGTTAGGATTTTGCTCAATTAGAATAAATAGACCTTAAAGTGGGTATAAAAAATAATTTACTCACATATTAAGGCCCCTCTGTGCTTTCAGAGTGGTCTAATGCGTCCTTAGTGTATATAAAAGTCATATGTTTAAATCAAAAGGACAGAGCAAACATATATCTTTGATTCAGCACAGAAATAATCAAAACCAAATTAGTATATCCGATATTGCAAATCAGACCTTCCAGTTTTTCCAGATCAACACATCCCATTACTACATTTTACTTTTGTAGAAGTGTCAAGTGTGTGCTAGGGAGGGGAATACAGGTGTGAGAGATAAACCATTCTTTGAAATCCAATGTTTTGAAATCCAATATTCCTTGGCATTTCAGCCTTCCCAGAGCTAATACCAGGGATATAGTGCCAGCTGAAGTGCAGTGCTGCCCAGTGACTAGCCTGCTGCATGGCAGCTTCCCCACTTACCTGGCATTGGAGTATAAATGAAAGAATTTCACGTGTCCCTGAGGCTGAACATGCAAAGCTATGGAGAAGAATTGGTTCTTTTCTCCTAGGGAGTTTTCTAACCCCCCTCTCCCCCTCCTCTTACCTCCCACCCTCTCACCCCTGCCATTCACAGGCTTTTAGAGCATTTTTAAAGGCTTGGCTGGTTTTAGTGAATAAGCACACAAAGGGGGAAATAAACTGCCCGGTTTATGGTTGCTTCTGTCGTGTCGCTGGAGGAAGGCATGATGAGAACTAACATGAATATGGCTTTAAAAAGAGCTTTGCCATCTATCTATCTACCCTATTCTTTTTCATTTCTGGGCATCTGTGACACTGTGAAGCCCAAATATGCTGAGGAAATCCATCGCCAACACATATACAGCAAAGACTCCATAGCATAAAGTATGAATGTGCATTTAAAAATTCTGGTGAAAACGGACACATGCACTTTATGCCTGATTCTGCTCTCAGGGAAGTTAATGGCAGAACTCCCTCCGACTGTCAAGGGCCTGCAGCTTGGAGTTACTCTTTGTTCTTCAATTAATAATTTAGCGTATGTCTGAAATCACACATCTAGAATACTCTGAAGCTGCACAGGGTGCAGCATATTGCCCACTGGCAGTAACAATCCAGATCTGATTAGGGCTGAAGACCTTCATTGGGGCAGGTCCCTCTGCACAGCAGATATGCTGCAATTCTGCTCCTCTTTGCTCTGCCAGGGTACAAAGAACAAATTATAGCGCAGGGTGGAGGGCACTGTCTGAAAATCAGGGGATTAGGATGCCAGCCCAGGAGAGGAGAGCCCCTGCTCAGCCAAAGCTGAGGATGCATGAGGATTCAGTGTGCACATGTGTATTGAAATCATCAAGGATCTGTGGATCAGGTAAAACCCCTGAGCATCTCTTCCAGAGACCTCAGCAACCCGGGAACCTGGGACTCAGTCCTGCAGCTAGCTGGTAGTGTAGGAACAGTCCTGGTTTCTCTGCCTATGAACCAGAAAGAAAAGTCCTATTGCATCACAGGGGACCTGAGAGGGAAAATATACAGGAGGCTGTGAGGTGCCTCAGGACTGTGGCCACAGGGCCATATTCACACCAAAAATACATGGAGGGCTTGATGCCCTTTGAGACTGATGGCTGCCTACTAATCAAGGAAAGCTTAGATAATTGCTGTCTGAAGCAAGGCTCACAGCATCTGTGTTATTGTAGCCTCTCAGATATGTTACAGCAGTTTTAATCCAGGTTTACAGGCATCACCTTCCACCTCCACCAGGCAAAACCATGGGACCCACTGGAGGGGAAGGAGAGCCCTCAGGCCAAGTGAGCATGGCTGAGCAGCTCCCAGCTAACCAGAAATAAGTTACAGCACTTGGAGCCACTATCTGTGTCTTGCTGCCTGGGCTTGAAGGTGACAGACAGAGCCGTTACCATCACAAATCACTCTGACTGGATGTCCATCAGGCAAGCACTGTTCCAGTGCGGGCCTGTCTGGCGCAACATGTGCCTGTCATGGACTGCTGCACATGCAAGTTTTCCCATCTTGTAGGAGATATTTTGACCATATCCTTCCTGACAAGAAACAAGTCTATTTATGGCTAGCTTCTTTTCATAAATAATCCAGCCCTTACTACATTACACACACATGTGTATTTGGCTGCTAGTGTTATTTATTACTCTACTTCTTTTTCTTTTCTTCCCAACGCAGAAGCATCTCAGGGATCTCCCAAGTTTATTATACTTGCTGTAAAGAGTCTTACAAGAACTCAGACTTCAAGGCCTACTTGACCTCATCTATTTTCTGCCAATAGAAGCATCTGATTGCTCAGTAATGAGCACTATAACCCTGGGTGACTGCTCCATAAAGTGAGATTTTTTGCTC
Organism: Coracias cyanogaster; assembly: GCA_033124195.1. Lineage (NCBI taxonomy): Eukaryota > Metazoa > Chordata > Aves > Coraciiformes > Coraciidae > Coracias > Coracias cyanogaster. The sequence goes on from JAVSBS010020779.1 coordinate 68,966, forward strand.
TGATCAAATTATGCACAATGGAAAAAGATAGGTGTTAGGGAGTTACTGACAGGTCTCAGATGTTTTTGCTCATCACCACAACTTGCTGAGTCCCATCTCTGAGTTAAATTTAGAGCAGCCTGTGGGCTAATCTAATTTACACTGCCAGCAGTGGCCACCGGAGGGGCTTCTGCCAGCCAATGATGGGCTGCATGATCTGAAATCACGGGCAATATCCAACCACAAACTGTATGCTCCCCACCTGGCAGTAGCACATGAGTATTAAGTACCCCTTTTAAATAGCAAATAGTCTTGGCTATATTGAGGAGAAAGACCTAATGCTTTACCCCCATGCATGGTGCAGAATAAGCACAGCCCAGGGAAAGGAGGTGGGATTCTGTGCATCCAAGAGAGCTGCTGAGCAAAGGTGGCTCAGAGGGACTTTTATCTGTGGTACTTGTGGAAAACTGTTGGCAACTGTGAAGTCAGCCTGTCTTTCACATTCGTTCATAGCTTGCAAAGGAAAATGAACATGTTATTTTTCTTATAAACGGAGTACATATCACCTGGAAGCCAGTGTAAAACAAGGGCAGAACTCTCTTCCTCCATACGGAGCCCTTTCCAGTGGAAAGGAGAGGAGGTACTATGGTACACTTTAGCATCTGCTGTGTGGGGGCCAACATTAAAATAAATGTCTGCAGATCATTAAACCAGATTTGTTGCACTCGGATCTGCAATCCCATTTTTGGTGCAAACATTAGGGATCAAGTTGCTGCTTAACAAAACAAAATTATCACGATACGCAACTTGAATCAGGATGCCAAGGAAGGCCAGCATGTTCTGGCCAGCAGCAGTCTAGCATGACCAAAGAAGCAGCAGTGGAGCTTGGTCCATATGTTTGCCCTGCTCTCGCTGCTGAGCAGAATCCTGCCACACTGGTATCAGAGCTTTGAAGGCCAGAAGGGACCATTATATCACGCCGTCACCAGCCCTGGCTGGGGCTGCCCAGGCAACAGATGGCTGAATGCAAGCAAAGCTCATCAGGAGAAAAAAATTTCTGCTTTATAATAATTTTCAAAGAAAAAAAAAAAAAGAAAAAGAGCAACCCAAACCCACAAAATCCTAAAACTCTATATAGAGTTTTAACAGTGAGGGAAAAAAAGAATCCAACCCTGCTGTATTTTGTTCTAGAAACATCAGAACATGATGTTTTTAAAACAAATCAAGCTCCCTTGGGCTCTTAGCAGCTGCCAGACTGTTTCATCCCCCCTCTTAACAGTGGGAAGCTTTTCAGCCATAGGATAGTGTAGTGTTGGCAGCAGGGGGTACTTGAGTGGGTCAAGACTTTGCTGAAGGCTCAAACCATGCTGCTGCAAAGCCATATGTCCTCAGAGGAGCTGTGGACTGCCACCGCTCATGGAGCTGTGTGGCACAAGGTGCCCTCTCCAGGTGGCAGAGCTAGCAGGGAGGCAGCTGGCAAGGGGAAATCAGCCAGGACAGGGGTGCAAGGCAGTCCTAGGTCCTCTGGATTATCTACCCTTTAGGCAAGGTTGCTTCCCAGCATTGAGAGTGGAGCAACCTGGTGGAGGCATCTCAGGGCCCGCAGGAATGTAGTTGGCTAGCATGGGTGTGATCTGCCCTGGTCATCGCTCCACCCACATTGCTCAGTATGGCAGCCAGCCTCTGCTGTGCCATGCCCCACATGAGCACAGACACCCTGTGTGCAGACATTGGAAAGGTACTTGCCAAGTCATAGTAAGAACCCAAGTACAATTCTTGCAAGAAATGTCTCTCTGTAGTGCTCACAAGCACCATAGCGCACAAAGACACCACAAAGGTGGCCCAACCAGGGCAGCAGACCTGGCATCGAGCTGAGCCCACACCCCTTGAGCTGCTTTGGCAGCAGTGTGGCCGCAGCCTGCACAGTGCCCAGGATGTCACCCTGCCACCACATAGCCCTGTGCACCCGTGTCTCAGTGTGGTGGCCCTCACCCCTCTCCTTTCCCTGTGGCACCAGGATGTTACTTCCCCCGAAATTAGGGACCAGAGTGAGGCAACAACAATGGTCTGACGCCGTTTTCATTTTGCAGTTGGCTGCATAATCTGAATAGAGCTGAGAGTGCTGCCGGGACAATGAGAGAAAATTCATTTCTAAAAAGAGATGGCAGCATCAGAAGTGTAGAGTAGCAAACATGCCCAGGTAGTGTTGTGCTGGTAGGTGGGGGCACATGGCACTCCCCACTACCCAGCATGTTTAGCCTGTTGTAAGCAAGGTACAGGACTTTAAAACTCAAAGTCTAGTAAAAGGGCTTCCAAAGGACAGCTGGGCCCACAGGTTTCTCCAGTGACTCTTCATCTCTCAGTATTTCTACTCTTTAACTCCAAGTTTGCTTCATCTCTCTCAACTTCCAGAGCCACCCCTCTGCTATGTCACAGCAAATCTCCCTGGTGTTCACAAGTCTTTCTGCAGGTGTCTCCCCTCAAAGGAGGTGAGAAGCAGACTAGAGCCTCATCTCTGTAGTGCTTCACACACTATCATCAGGGTCCTCTGTGTTTATAATTTCATACCAGTCTCTGGATTTATATTAGAGCTAGAAATGAATAATATAACACAGTAAATACTCACTGGGGAAAATCCAGGCAGACCATCATTCATGTGCTAAATTTTTTCCTAGTATCTATCACGCCAGCACTTAGAGGCCAGAAAGACTTTGCATAGCAGTAAAACTGTCTCCTTCTGGTAAGATGAGAAAGGGGGTAGGGGCATAGAGAACATTTGCATTTAACTTCACCTCATGGAGACAGAATATTAAAATGCTATTTGGTAACTTAGTCATAGAGAAGAATAGTAGAGCCATAGGCCTTTTTTCTTTTTTTTTTTTAAAAGATGTAACTCTTTTAAGAGTCCCCTTAAGAGCGCTCAGTAGGGTGTGTCAATATTGCTCCCCATGGAAATCATATGGTTTGCCTATGCAGACAGTGAATTGTTTTGTGGCTGTGAAATATTGTGTGTTGCCCTGTGAGCAGTGGAGCCAGTGGCTCGAGGAACCGTTGTTGAGACTGACAGTTACATTGTGCCACTGAATAGTGAAACGGCAGAATCAAAAACTCAAGTGGACCCAGACAGAATGTCCTGACCTTTAAGTAAAAGGCTGATTGGATATGGTGGGAGCTCCCCTTCATCTTCAACCATAATCCATTACACCTTTCTTGGCAATCCCTCGTAATTCATGTAGCCGTGCAGATACATTTCCCATAGAATTTTTTTACATGCTTATCATTAAATTTCTCTCTTATAACTTACTTGTCTTTGTATGGTCCAGTTGTGACGTGAAGTGTCAGCTCCCTATGTTGAAGCATTCATAGTGTCCTGCCTAAGAAGTAATTCTGTGCCTTGCAGTGTGAAAGCCCAGCAATAATAAATTTGTAAGAACTCAGTCAGAAGGAAAGTTTCTGCAGCACAGAAATAAATACACAAAAAGATATTATATAATGACCGTCAGTGGGAAAGTTACAGCCCCCAGCCACATGAAAGCTGTGAACTTTATTACACTAGATCCGTATTTTAAACTTGTCTGAAATAGACTGTAAAATATTTGGGAAAGGCACTTCTTTTGTGACCGTAATGTGCCAAGCACAATGCCTTATAAGTAAGAAAGAAAATAATAACGGCACTATTAATGTTCGCTGCAAACTCTAGAGATGATCAACATTACATAAAAGAGAACAATATTGTGTTCTTTCAGTGCTAATTTTTAATTTCAGAGTTTATTTTTACCAGTTTCAATAGTCTACTTAAATGATCACTATGTATGTAGATAAGGAGAGATAGCAGCGTGGAAAGACGCTGAGTAATTTTTAATAGCACATTACTAGTGTATGTGGAAAGATGAGTTTCCTTCTTTAAATACATCACCTTGATCCTAGAAGTCAGAACTAGTATGGTTTGTACCCAGCACTCTTTTCAGTGACGGCATAGTAAAAATGTATATTCTATGTCACCATGTCCAACTGTGGTTTTTGCTTACAAACATATGAACTTGTGGACACATTTTTTCCCTTAAAAAAAGTGGTTTAAGGACTGACCACTCCTTCTTTGCTTTGTAAAATAAGTTAATGACCTTTATTTTTGTGGGTTTGAGAGGCAAAGTTTTCATGTACCTTGCAGGCTTGTATTAAAGACCTTGCATTTGTATTAAAGACCCACACATCAATTTTATATTATTGTACATATAAAAACATATTCCTCTGGATGAGTCTGTACATACAGACATGTTATTTTCCTGGATGATACCTATTTCCTCTGTGCATAGATTATCCTGTTAAACACACATGTTCCTCTTGTCCAATGGTATGCACTTCACCCACTTGCTTTGAATGAAACTCTACGACAGCCCCCGACACGTCTGAATGTGGCACTGGCATTTCTTGCATCCCTCTTCTGCGAGAGGCAAGAATCTTCAAACTCAATTAGCATTTTAAAGAATAGGTTCAGTTTTGTGGTCCATTAAAGTCAGCTAAATTGATGCACTGCATGTCTTTATCTCAAAAATAAAGCTGAACAATTAAAGCCCATGTCTCTTTGCTCAGCTTTTGATTCCTCACAAAGCTTTCCCACTTGCTGCCTTTGGATGTAATGTTAACAAAGTCAGTTAACATCAAGAGCAGCGCTAACAGGCATGGCACAATTCCTTGTTTTTGCTCAATCAGTCTGTGTTCAAACTATCAGTTTGATTTATTTGTCCACGCTGACCCTTATTCACCACTTAATTATCCTCGTATAATGTTTCAAGAGCCTCCTGACACAAGGAGAAAGACAATTGCCGATGTTCTGTGGAACAACTGTTGACCTGATGGCCAAAATGATGACTGCAGGTCGAAGGTTGGTCTCCTTTTGAAGGACCCACTCCATTCTTGAGGGCTCTGGCTGGAGCCATTTAGCCCGGGTGCCGCTGGCACTGGGCAGCCTGCTGGTCCCCAGTCCTCATCCTCGCAGCCCGCCTGGGGTCAGCCCAGCCGGTCCGGCTGAGCAGGGCCAGCTGACAGCCAGCCTCGCCTGAGCAGCAGCTTATCTGCCAAAAGAGCAAGGGTTTTGAGTGGGCAGTCCCTGATCTCACTCTGATCCCCCAGTCCTCGCTCTGTTCCAGTGCCCGAGTTAATTGGATTTAATCTCAACATCAAATTGCCAAAACTGAGACAAAAAACACATCCTCTAGGGAAAAAGTTGCTATAAGCACAATGGTCTACATCATCAACCCTCAGCAAAGGGGCTGGCCCTTATTCTTACAGTGAAGGACATTAGTTTAAAGTTCCCAATGTGTAGGCTCACCCCCATGCCAGAGAGAGTGCACAATGACCTCCATTCATCCAGAAAGCATCCTTTCTGCCGCTCCGGCTTGGAAACACTGAATGACATTCCTATTCGTTTCCTATTCAAAAGCAAATAATCAACTAATAGGTTAATTTTGACAGGACATTGGCATCTCATGGGGACAGAGGGCATAATCCACATTTTCAGGAAAGCTGAAACAGTGCTTGGGAGCTGAGGAAAGAAGGGGCTGAAGTGGCACAGTGTGAGAGTCTGTGTGTTAGCTGAGCAACTTGTGCAGGCATTTCAGTTGGCAGCAGATGGGAGCTGCGCAGGGAAAAAAGCCTGGCCCTCTTTAAGCAGTAGCCATCCCAAGTGTAAGCAGTCAGGGCACATTTAGTTCCACTTTTTCAAATACTTGACCTTCCCTGAGCATTTGGAATTTATGCCATTTCAGACCACTGACTTCCACCACTTAATGATGTACTCAGGTCTAGCATCCTCACCACCACCGGGTAAAACATGATTAATCAGCTCCATGATCCCTGTGCCAGGAGAACCTTTCAGCAACACAGAGGTAGAGGGTCAACTCCTCTGTCATCCCTCCTCTAGTTCTCTGAAAGACTGTATGACCATGTTTACTTCTGGCTCACTGATCCCTGCCCATCTTTATAGCCTCAAGGAGGACTAGTAGGCATCACAACTGGGAGCAGACTTTGGGCTGTTGTAGGTGGGATCAGCATGGTACATAGCCAGTGCTGGAGCAAAGGAGTACACAGTCAAACTTGGGAACTCCTCACTTGCTTACCAGTGCTTATAGTCCCCAGACACCATCAAGCATCTAGGTCACAGTGATGGTGAAACCACAAAGAAATAATATGGCAGCCTGGATGGCAGGCCACAGAGTTGGGTTCACCAGCTCATGAGAGTCTGGGGCAAAATGCAGTTGGTGCTTGGCTGACGGCTTTCTTTCATAACTCCTGTTTGGGCAGAAATGTTCACACATTAGTATTATTGTCATCTGAAGGGCTTTTATGCTTAGTTTTCAGGCAACAACATTTTGTGCTTTCATTTTTAATGAAAACTCAAAAGTTGTTAAATAAATACTTTGGCAAGACAGAGAAAAATTGTTTTTACTGGGATTTTCCAGGAAAGAAACAAGTAAAGATTTCCCCTGTTGTCTTTATTAAATCACAGACTTCTAACAGAGAAGGCAGGCTGCTGTCAGCTCTTTGCTAGTTCTTCTCCTGATGTACCTGAGAAATAACCCTCTGTAATCCTCAGTGCTCATATATTCAAAATTGTATGAGCAGGGACTGCTCCTATACTGACACTGCCCACGTAGTTGACCTCTCTAGACAGCAGAGGAGGGAGCGGTTAGTTTTCCTATTTCTCATCTCACAGAGGTAGGTTACAGCAGACAATAAAATGTTCAGGTTCACGGAGCTCCAGCTGGCACCTTTGAAGACCTGGAGGCTGCTGCTGGAGCATGAGGGGTTCTAAGAGACTTCCTCAAGGCCACAGGACAAGTCTCTGTGCCAAGACAAGGGACCTTCTCCTTGAAGCCTTGTGTGCAACACTTGGTGGCTGTTGGTTGGTCGCTGTTCCTCGTGGCAGGGACCACTAGGCCATCTCCATCTGCTTCCCACAGGTCAGCAGCAAAGGCTGGGTGCAGTTCCCTGCCTCATGTGCCTGCAACTGAACACCGTGCAGTGCGATCGCTCATTTGGGTTTCACTGTCAGCTCTGGATGCGGTACTGGGTGGGAGAGCTGAGCTGGAGCACAAGGGCAGCATGGGGCAGGAGCAGGCACCAGAGCGGGAGTGTGGGCAGGGCTCGACCATGGCATGCTATGCTCTCTGCTCCTAACTTGGTCATAAGTGCAGGGCCACTAGCAGACCATGCCCAGTACACTCCGGTTTCTCAGCTCAGCCATGCCCCAAGGAAGGAGCTCACCATTCCTCTGTGCCACAGCTGTGCTGACATGAGGCTCCGCACCAACCCATTACCACATGATGGGCCGTGATCTGAAACCTGCAACTTCTATCAGTGTAAGGAAAATCAAATGAGGGCTATTTTATGGTACCTAGGAGAGGGCCAAGAGTTGCCCTGAAAGCTCATCTTTCATTTTGAAAAGAGCATCTAATCACTTAGGGGCAGAATAGCAGGACAGGGAAAGTCTCAAACCTTGTCTGAAAGATGGAAAATTTATGGTTGCAAAGGGCAGTGTATATCAAAGAGCTTTTGGCCAAGGCTCACCAATAAAGCAATTCACCTACTGGGTGATGTGAGGACAGAGCAAGATGAAAGTAAAGTTCGATCATTTCTTCCCATCGCAACAAAAAGGTTGATAAAGAATATACTTGATATCAAACAGAGCTTCCTGCTGTCTCTAGTTACCTGGGAGTTTGGAGCCTGCAGTTTGAATAATGTTTCCTCCATAATAGGGTTGACAGCAGAAGTGTGGAGAGACTGATGGGCCTTCATGCAGGCTCAGCTTTTGTAGTTCAGGCTCATTCTTTATTCTCAGAGTGGAGTAGATAATAAATGTGTAAATAAATAGTTACGAATCTTCTGGCATGGTAAAATAACTAGTTGCTTTCTTGTGCTGCAAAAGAATTCAATCTTACTGATAGTAAAATTGCATCCCTTGCAATGCTTCATGCACTTTGCAAATAGCTCAGGAAAGTCATTTGCATCATTTGAGATGGAGTGTGGGTAACGCTAAAAGTGCCTGCCAACAGGAATGGAACAAATTGTTACCATCAAAATTTGGGAAAACTAAGTTCTTATAAAAAATAAAAATTTTGGACTTTTTTCTGCATTTTGTTTATAAAAACAAGCCCCTGCTACATTCCGACTCAGTCTAATGTTATTAGTATATTTCTTTGTTTAATATGAGCTCTGAGGAAATGATAACAGAACTGAATTTATATTAGAAGTCATGATCCTTTTTATAAAAATACCAGGTTTTCCACTTGACTGCAATGGCTGTTGAGCTCTGGGTTTATCATGTCAAGTCCATACACCTGGGAGAGATTTTTATCCCTCAGTTCCACAGTGAAGCAGTCACAGTGACATATTTTAAATATTTCTAACTGGGGTTTTTTTAATGAGTTATACAGCATTTAACCTGATGATTTTAATGGCAGATATAAGCGAAAATAATGCACAAACACTTTGTATAGATATCTGGGCAAATTAAGAATTTTCAACAGTTATTCTCCATTAAAACATGAGCAGAGAGTGTGCTGTTCATAATTTTTAAACCATTTTACTACAGCCCAGCCCTGTCTTTAACCAGGCTGCTGTGCATGTCTCTGGTACACCAGGGCATGTCAGAGTTGCACTAAGAAAAAGATGCCGACAGTGAGCACATTTTGGTTTTCAGAGCGCAGTTAGATAAGAAAAACTGGGAAGTTTTAAGGAGATGCCCAAGAAGATGAGAGGGACTATGCCCTGTGAAATTCTCCTAAATTAAAGCATAATCTCTGAGGAAGACCTTTAGAGATGACTGGAAGAGCTATTATTCCCCTCAGCTTGGTGCTTCAAAGGCAGGGTTTTTTTTCTTTTTTTCCCTTCTGTGAGGAACTTGTTCTCAGGCAGCTTGAAATGAGAGCTGGCTGAATTTTTCCTTTTTCGAAAAGTAATTCAAATGAGAACTGTTTCTTAGACATGAAGTTACTGCAGAAAAATATCTTTTTCCATATTTTCTTAATGGAAGAAAATGAACATTGATAAAATCGAAATAATTTCGGTAAGATTTTCCCCTTTTTTGGTCAGGTGATTTTTTTTGTTAATTCACAATCAAAAAGTTTACTTGAAACTGCTTTTTTGAAACCTGAGGCAGATATTGTTTCAGTTTTAGCTCTGTAGTGACCAAAAAAACCCCAAAACAAACACAAAAAACCACCAACAACATAAAACACTGCAAATTCTAGCAGAAATGAGAAAGAAAAAAAAATTTAAACCTAAGGAAAAATAAATGACATTTTCCACTCAGCTGTGCTAACCAATATCTATCTTAATTCATTTGTAAAATATAGACCAAGACAATATGGGTCCAAATTTTTAAAAACGTGATGCCCTTTTTTATCCTGGTATTACAGAAAATGCTTCTTGGTCTTCAAAGAGCAGTAGTCTGTCTGAAGCCAGTACTCTGAGAACAAAATGTGGAATTGGTCATTAGAATTTCAGGTGGCAACTCAGCATTAGCAGCATCCTTGACATCAAATGGCTGAAACCTATGCTTAAAGTTAAATATAGCCTAAATGCAATGCTAAATAGCTGCATTGACACTTCATTAATTAGTAAATTAATGCTTTTAGCAAATAGCCTGCCTGCACCATCAGCGCCTGTTTCCTCCACAGATCTCTCCAGGCAATATTAGCAGCTCGAGGAATAAATACAATTACAGTGGGTGCAGATTTGACTGCCCGTGTCAGTACTGATTTAGGTGATGAGGTAAAAATCTTCTAAAGGTGTCAATGAGTTAGTGCCCTCCTGCCGTACAGTAGCATCATAAGCTGCCATTACACTGGTCTTATGAAGGAGTGAGGAGCTTGTGTTTAAGATACTGTTTTTATTCAAACATGTCTCTCTCTGACACAGCGGCCACCATAATCCCTGACTTCCAAAGCGGAGGCTGACATTCGGTCTTTGTCTTGGCAAGTGCATTCAAGTGCAGCAGCCACTGCATGGGGAGCGCTTTGCTTGTACAGGAGCAGCTGTAGCAGAGGACTGGTGTAGGATCGCCTATTTGTGCAAGTCAGAATTTCATTTATAATGTCCATGTTACAAAGAAAATTTTAAAGTAGAAATGTGAAAGTGGATTAAATCAACATGTCTTACTCTAGTGACTAAGCTGTGAACTCTGATGAGAGACGGAGTGAGAAAATGGGACTTACTGGAAAATCCTCTTATAAGCAAACAGCACAATGATCATTATGGAGACAGGATCACACTCTGTTTGCAGAGGGACTCCATGTCTCAGATAGCACATGACTGCATGCTCAGACTGGTTCTCTTCAAATACTGCCTAAAAGCGGAGTTGGGGCACTTTGATTGCAATGTTAGACTTCTTCCCATCAGTTTACTCCATGTTTACATCCATGGACCCTGAGAGATGCAACCACATTTTGGGCTGTTTGAAGTCTGAGGGTCAGATCCAGTACTTCTCACCATTGTTGTGGCAGGTCATTTTCCCCACATCAAGACTCCTTTTGGGGAATTTTCTTCCAGGCTTTGGCTGGTTTTAGAAATAATTCTACATCCATAAAGAATAAAAATTTCACCATTAAAATCCCTGTTTTGCTCCCTCCAGCTGAGCAGCTGGGAACCCAAAGGCATGCAGGCACAGCATCCCTACCACAGAGAAAAGCTATTTTAGGGATTTGTTCCAATTTCCACTTAATATAGATGTGCTGGCACAACCTTGTGCTGACAGGTGAATGCTGGTGGAAGAGCCTGCAATTAGAGTGGCAGAGCTCTGCTGCTCCTAGGGGGGGGGCACAGTGGCCCCTGAAGCTCCAGCAGAGACCTGGGCAGGATCCAGCAGCCTTTCTTTGGTCAGCTCTCTACCAGAAAAGCTGCCAAGCACAAGCCACTCTCTCAGGGTCTGCTTCCTAAATCTGCCAGACAGGTTGGTAGCTCTTTCTTTGATTCCTCAGGGCAGAAAGACAATCTTTCACAGAGGTTGGCATTTGGGCAGACAGACTCAGTTTGAGATCTAGTGATGAGAATTGCTAGATGGGATTATTCTTATTATTTTTTGCTCGCCTTTTAGTGACCACAACGAGATGGCTCTCCCTTCAGCAGGCTGCTGCCAGGCTGCAGTCTGAAAACCTCCCTGAGAAAATCGGGGTGTTTCAATGCCCAGCCATGCTCACCCCTGCACTGGTGTGATGCACACCCTGGGCAATGCTGGCATTTCCCATCAACTGTGCCTGTGCTTACCCAGGGGATCTCTTGGCCTGGGGAGTGCATGGTCCACATGGAAGTTCAGGCAGTGACACCACCACAGGAGTGAGCACTTGTGGGTCTGGCTCCTGAGGGCAAGTGGCTGAGCCCAGATGCCAGGGCTGCCCAGCTGGGACTTGGCAGCAGGAATATCTCCATCTCTGGACACCATCCTGTGCAACCTGCTCTAGGTGAACCTGCTCTAGCATGGGGGGTTGGACCAGATGAGCTCCAGAAGTCCCTTCCAACCCTTATCATTTTGTGATTCTGTGACAAGGCAGAGTGAGCGCTTCCCACCAGGCTGGGCTGCCATGCAGTGCCATGCTGTGGTGCCTGCCTGCCCACCAGCCTGTCTCAAAGCAAGAGCACTACAATTAAACGTGAGATTTAGGGCCTCACTGGATTGAGTCTTCAGTTCTTACAAAGTCACGTATTTCTTAGTTATTGACAATAGTGGAAGGACGTTTACACCATTTTTTCATTCAGTGAGGAACAACTGGAGTAGAGTCAAAACAAAGGCAGCAAATGGTTTCTAAGCCTTTGCTAATACTTTTCTGTATTTTAACTGGAAGTAACAGGATAAAAATTACTATTTAACAACCCTAACTTCATCACATATCCTAAAACATATGCTTTATACATACGTTTTTACATATTATTGTCATGCTCAGTGCAGCATGAATATTCTGTAAAAATCATATTCTTGTAATTAGAGGACATCATGACTGCTCCAGTGATATGAAAGATGAGCTGCCTTATATAGCCTATGAAAGACATTTTTCTGCATACTGCTTTAGAGGAGCTAAGCAGCTAAAGCATGTGAGCTGCCGTCTGCCTTTCCAAAAGTGCACAAAATCAGTTTATTGTCAACACATGTCAATATATTTACTTGCACTGAGGAAATGGCTTCTGTTGATTGTTTTCAACCAGGCTGATGCCTGTATGCCAGATTTGCAAATCAAATGTTACCACTACTGTGTTTCTGGCAGAAGAAATCAGAGCTGTAACTGCAGTACTGGAAAACGTCTGTCTTTCACAGTCACCTGACAGCATTTGCAGAAAGGGATATGAGATTGCAGCTTTTTTTCCAAAGAAGCAATGGTGAAATTCAGGCTAGTCTCCACTAGAGCCATTTCAGGAGGCTGAGGGGCAGTGCTGGACAAAGCACTCCCAGATGACTGAACCTTTTATCTATAAATTGTCCTGGGATGCTTTTATGTTTAGCTTTTGCCAATAAGGAAAGAAGTGGTAATAATGCACCAAACTCAGAAGAACTTCCAATCTATTTACAAGTACTATCTGCTGGTTTAAGGGAACTGCACCTTCTTGCAAATGTAGGCAGCACATACTTATACCAGGTGAAATATCACGGACTCATGGACTGGTTGCAAGACATCCCTGGAGGTCATGTTGTTCAGTCCCCCATTCAAAGCAGGACCATCACCAGCAGTGGATCAGGTCAGCTGTGCTCTCATCAGAGGAGTAGATGTAAGTCTAAATTACAGCTCATCCATAAGTCTCCAGCCCACCTGGGTCCTTATGAACGTTTTCATTTGCCTTGCTTTCACGGCATGCGATCCGCCAGCGGTTTGGAAGATGAGCAACAATAGTGGCAGGCAGGGACAATATTGAAGCTTAACTACCTAGAAGCAGTGGGATCCAGCATCAAATCTGGGAAGCAGAAGGTCCTCTACTTATTGCAAAGGCCCATTATCAAATTCCAGAAAAATTAGCCTTCCAGAAAAAGAACATTTCTCATCCTAAGCTTGAAGTTCAATGGAAGGCCCAAAAGGTTTTTCACAACAGATTTTCCTGTGAGTGAAGAGAAGCTGCATATTTCTTCTGCCATTATCACTTTCATTTCAAACACACTTTAACTTGTATTTCACCTTAAAACATGGTGCAGCACAGCACAGTTTAATTGCATACACATCCATGCAAGTTGCATGTAAGCACAAGGAGCATGGTGTGCAAAGCAGAGTGGAGCAAATACAAATAATATTGTGTATGTTACATGACATTCTATACAAATACTTTGTTTCTATATGTCTACAGCACTATACATGATATTCAAAGACATTCAGCTTCTAATGATCCCAAATGGTTTCAACCCTTCTGAATTTGATGGGACTTTTCCCTGGGAGGACAGTCCATATTCAGGACTGAATCTTGTTACAGCAAGAGTCTGGAAAACAGCATGTGGAATCAGTCAGTACCAGTGTCTATAAGAAGAATAGGCTCAGCCTTGAATGTTCATGTTGGATATTGTCTGAAAAGTTGCCCGTCATGTTACTGCTTGGAAGCTCTGGCAGTCAGGGATGACACGCTCCAGCTTCCCTATTAGCCCCCCTGCGCTGCTGGGACAAAGGGAACTGCAGGCTCCCAGCCAAGCACATACATTTGCAAACTGCCGCCAGTCAGTTCCCAAGGCCAGGAGCTGGATGCCATTGACAAAGAGATGTGAACCGCAGGCATAGCCTGCTCTGCTCTCCCTGCCGAGCGAGTGGCGCTTCTCATGGAGATCTATGGGGTCTGCTCTCTCCCCCTCACCGCCCGCAAAAGGCTGGCCAGGACCCACTTCTGATTTTTCAGGTTTTTAACCAGTCCCTTACACCTGGCATGGGAGCCACTGGAGCATCATACACTCCTCACCAGCATCCCTTTCAGCTATAGATCTGTGTAGGGACACTTACCTACCAGTGCACACAACATTGCATTCTTTAATCCACAGCATGAAGGATCAGACCTTGGTAATCCTGCTGGAGCCTTGGTCTGATGTTACATGTAGATGCATAGAACAGCAGCACAGAAACAGATGATCTCAGGAAAAGATCACAGATCTGTGTGAAGCACAGACACCTGGCTTATGTTTGCTCACTTAACTTTCACTTTGCTGCTTTCTTCCAGCAATGGCCTATAGGGCTGAAGGGAAGCAGAGAGGAAATCCTCTACAAACTGCAGCTTCCACTTGGAGATGGCTAGTACCCAAGCTCATGCTCCTGTCATGCAGCTCTCCCAAACCATCAAAAATCCAAAACAGAGATGTTATTTTTTTTTGCCAGTGAAATTAGCCCTTAAACTGCCCTGAGTTTATATAGGCTTGCCATGGGATTAATTACCTAAGCTTCAGTGTATCCTACATGGCAAGGAAAGCCCTGTCTTCCCCAGAGAGGTGGCCCAGACAGCCAATACTTTGGACAGAAGCTGATGGATGTCAGGCACACATCACCAGCCCTGCAAAGGGCAGCCACGATCTCAACATACCTCCTGCTCTAGGTTTAGTTGCTCAATGCAAGCATGGAAAATGACCTGACAAATGTTGCTACTAGGCCACATGAGAGCAAGGTCCACGGAAAAAAACACATCTCCAAATAGCCTGTGAGACGACACATGCAATTCCTGCCCATCCTCTCCTTAGAGGGAACCAGGTCACAGGGGAAGGAGGATGCCCTGTGTTTAGAGAATGACCAGTGCACAGGAATCCCTTTTCTCTGGTACTTTGCTGGCAGCACATGCTCTCCCCACCTTCACCCTTTCTTCATGCTTCATCGTTTTACCATCTCTGTGTCTGGGCCCTACTTCTCTCTGAGGTGCTCCAAATGCACAACGGCAACACTCAGTCCAGCATCAGCACTAACTCCCAGGTGGCTTTTCACTAGCAACTTGCCTGTTAGCTGGGATATGAGTGCTTGGACCTGCCACGCATGCTCATCCTGCCCATGTAGGACATGCTACTGAAGCAGAGACACAGCAGCACCGTAACTAGCGTCAGCTGGAGATAGAAAGGATCTTCTTATTTGGAGGCTGAAAATACTAACCCTGCCTGGAGGCTGAGTTATTCACAGCAGCATTCTGTCCTTTACCCTGTGAACTTGGCCTGGCAGGGTTTTATGTGTGGTTTTCCTACAGACAGTTTTAACCACACTTAACTGAAACCACAAGAAAAATTGTCCCAGACCACAGCTACTCCTGAAACAAGAACTCTTCTAGACTGCAGTTCTCACCATGAATGCCTCCAGTGCACTCACAGCACTCTTGTCTTTCCCTATCTCATTATTTAATGCTGGGCTGCAACACTCCTACTTCCCTGGTTGTCAGCCAGGCCACCCTGGCATATGAAGCCCGCTCTCAATGTACACAGATGATGCTCTATCTGTTGCAGCAGCGATGCATTTATCTTTTTTTTTTTTTTTTTTTTTGTTGTGGCAGAAATGCAGTGTGACAGCCAAAGCCTTCAAAACTCCCAAGCACGAGGACTGAGGACTGTACTAGCTCGGGGACACTGCACGTATCTACAAGATGAAGCAATGTCAGGAATTAAATCCCAGAGGGAAAAATCTGGCAGTTCATTACTGAAGGTTTACCTAAGAGAATACATATAAAATACACATGAAATAGACTGATCTTTTCTTCCCAGCAGAATTTCATTCTTCCTGTTACGCATCAGACTGAGGACCGGTGCAAGCTTTGAAAAGCACACTGGATCCCAGGAATCCACCAAGCTGAATGATCACTGCATTGCTGTGACCCTCTCATATGTACCATCAGATTTTTGCAGAGCAGGGATCCAGACCTCCCACCATCACCACTCTCAATTTACTCTCACATTCACATCTTTAGGCTGGGGTAGAGTACTGACAGAAATAATGTTGCTTTCCCTCCATTTCCAGACTCTACTCCCAAGCACTCAGTATTCAGGCTGTTTGTAGACACACAGCAAACATTATGGTTTTGCCCTCCTCATTTTTCCCTCCGCCTAACACTTGTTCCTCTTCAGCAGTGACTTTGAGTGTGTAACCTTCTGGCTACAGTAAAAACCACTAGTTCAAAAGCATTTTTGCCATTTGTCTAGCTTTTAGCTGAGGTCTCTACAATCTTTTCTCCCAGTTTAAAGTCAAAACTTAACTCAAAGCAGTGAGAACTGACAATGACTTTACTTTTCAACCGGACCTACATCAAACCAGAAAGAGCACTGAAAATCTTCATGGCATCAGGCATTGCATTCAGAGCCCAGAAGAATTAATACCACTGTCACAACCAGGAGAAAAATCCCACGAGGCTGAATATGCACACACACATGCAAATGCAACACATACGCAAATCCAAATTTTTATGAGCAGTGCCGTCAGCAGGGAGATTGTTTATAGTTGCCAGTAATTTATAGCTTTTAAATGTAATGTTGGAATGCAAATAACTTCCCCTGTCCCTTTCCCTCAGTGATCTGCTCATGAATAAGGCTGAAAGGAGCCGGAGCCAGAGACCTAACCAGGGAGAACAAGGAGATAGGGAATGACTCAGCCTGCCCTTGCTTTCTCCCGGCCCCTGGAGATGTCATACCCCAGCCATGGGATCTACTCCAGCTCAGTGTCAGGACTCATTCAGTGCACAGCTATGTGGGACATGATACTTAACTCCTATCCTAGGCAATGAAATGGGAATAGTGCCCAGCCTACCCTGCAGAAAAATGTATGAAACAGCATTAAGCAAAAACCCCCAAGCTTTCTGTGGCTTTTGACAGGAAGCTGAGGTTTTTCCTTTCCCTGCAGAATAAATGGCCATTGTAATGCTCCCCTCTTCTCTTTCTCCAGCCTCTTCAGATCAGCAGGGAAAGATGAGATATTGAAAACTGGTTTTTTTATGCCTTCAGTGCCATTCAGCATCAGAACTGCTGAAGTCAGCTTTATCACTGCTTAGTGGTGCTACAATTCATTGGCGCTATTAGGAATGTGCTTTCTCTTTATGCAGTTACATTCTGATTAACAAAACTTGCCAAGGGTGCCCTCCCACATAGCCGTCTTTACCCAGCCTGCCCAAAAGACCACACTGACATCAATTGCTCTGGATGCTGGTCTCTGCCACATTTGAGTGCAAAGGCTTACAGGAAGATATATAAAATAAGGAAGTCAGCAAGTCACTGTAGTGTTCCTACTCACAGTGCTTTGCCGTGCTCACACGGTTGCAGAGTGAGGGTTTTGAAGGGAAGCACTGACATCACAGCAACGGGCAGCGCTGGGAAAGAGGACTGTGGAGAGAGTCAGCTGCAGCCAGGTGGGAAAGGGCACGGGGAAAAGCTGATGGAGACTGAACAGGGACACGGACTTTATGATCATCATGTAAGTTTTTTAATCTATATGGCAGCCTAGTATTTGGAATGCATGCCAATACACACATACATAAGGTAGAAGCAGCAATCTCAGGCTAGAGCTGGCAAGAGTGAGTCTTGGTCCGAAGAGCTTTTGTTTTGTCACATGGCAATAAAAACCCTATTTTTGTCACTTAAATTATTTTGTTCAGGAGATAACAAGTCCAGGGGTTTTAGCACTTTTAACAATTTGAGCTAACATAAAGTACTTATATTGTTGGTTCAATGGCTTAAGAGAGATGAGTAGAAAAATAATTTTGCCGGTTTTGTTTAACTGAAAATCTCTGCAGGAATCATCTTTTTCAGATAAGACTATCAAGATCATTATCATTAATATAATTTTTAAAACCTGTAAAGCAAATAAAGCAAACAGTAAAAAAACCCGATATCCAGTCCGATACTTTCCTATCAGGTAAAATTTCTATTTGTCTGTTAGAGATAATTTTCAATTTTGACAATAGCCAGAGCAGTTCTTCTAACAATGCCACGACAGTGTTGGCCTCGTCAGAACATATCTATCCTCTACCGAATTCAAGGTACAATTTCTCCCTCAAGTCCCACCCATGGGAGTGCTCCAGGATGGGAAGTCTGTGTGGAAGCTCACATTTGATGGCCACCAGTCCCTGCACAGACTCTAGGGTCAGGTCTCCTCTCCCCGTGGCAATACCAGGCAGGCCAAAAGTGGGTAGGAAGGACCAGCTGGGGGAGCTGGTGGCATGTCTCCTCCAGCACCCACAGACCTCCCCTTTCCTGGGGATCCCTGGGCTGTGTTTCAGTCTCCCCCATTCTCATATGACCATGAAAAGCCAAAAGGCGTGTCCTCACCCTTTTGGGACACTTCCCAATTCTTAATTAATTAATTCTCCTTCTGCTTCCAGGGAGGGGGTCAGCTGAGGTGCTGTTCTCCTTGCAAAGAGGAGGGAGCAGCCCCATTGCTGCAGAGTAGCTCAGTGATCACCCTGGAAGTGCTCCTAGGGGATGTCCTGTGTGCATATTGCATATTTAGCTTAAAAGCTCCAGAAAGATTCTGCTAGGGAATGTAGCACAAGGAATTGGTTGCCCTTTATTAAACTATTAACACCTAAAATGTCCCCTAAAATCTAGTAGCGATTTTCACATCAAATCCATGTCAGTGTTTTAACTCAGGAACAAGAGCAAAACATAACTGCCTAGGATCTGGACCAGTTTCATTGTCACCTACGAGACTCTACTCTTTGCACTGAAGACTCCTTCATGGTGCAGCGGGTATTGGCAGCATACGTTAAAATTTACCTGACCTAGCTCTTCATCTTCCAGGTCAGAGAGTGTTTCTGATGACATTAAAGAGAAATTTTTACATATTTACAGTACTCACCAACTCATTAATTCCTTAAAGTTGTGGTTTATTGAACATCGAGTACTTTCTATTTAGCAAATAAAAAAATTAGTGCAACAATTACCTTGAAAAATGCCATGATACAGTTCATTTGGATAATTTTAAGTTGTCACCACCTGCTAAGAAGAGCCAAATAGCCACATTTATAGTATAAACAATCTTAAATTACAGTTTATATAGTTTCTGCAACAGCACTTCTCAGAAAAGTAACTGCATGTTAATGGAAGTTTATTGAAGGGTTTATATTCATTTTTAAAATGGTCAAATTGAAAATGTCCATGTTTGCTTGGACCCGTATTTCTTGGGAATATTTCAGATTCTTCAACTACTTTGCATTCAGGCTCTTTATGAAATCCTCAGAAGTCTGAAGGAAGTCACAAATACTATACACCACCTCCATATATGCAATATATAAGAAGAGGGTTTGCTGTAGAAATAGATAGCTGTAAATGGGGGCTGGATTGAGCTGACAGAATGAAGGTAAATAAACCCAATTAAATGTGTCATTTGCCACAGTGGAAACTCTAAGTGTGCATTTGTTAATTTTTAATTATACAGGTAGTGGAAATTATGCCATTCAGCAGAGACAAATTAGGCTTCAGTTGGAAAGTATAATTCAGGTCAGGTAAGAAGCTGAAGTAAAAAATGTATATAATTAAATACTGGCATTTGCAGTCTTGAGATTCAGGTCTACGGGAGCTGGATGGAGATCCTGCCCAGACAAGGGCAAAACATTGTACTGTTCCTGAATAGTTATGTGAGAAAGCTTTTCAGATTCCTCCAGAAGCTGTGCAAGTCTCCATTTTGATGTCCTCCCACAAAACCCCTCATGCTGCTTTACACTTGGAACGCTGAAAAATACTAGTGTCCTATTCTATGGTAAGTAAGCACATGTACAGAAACATTCAAGATAGAATTCTCTGGTTTCCTTTGGTACATTCTGCTGACAGGATCAGCATTACAACAATCATTAAAACTCCAGTGTTGAAAACAATCTCAAATATATAAATCACTCCTAAACATAAAATAATGTTCATCCTAAAAGTAATTATATACAAGGATATAATGATATGATGATTATTGTTAAAAAGCATTTGGGGTTTTCATTATTTAAATGATTTTTTAAAATTATTATTTTATACTTGTAATCAGTCTTATGCAGAAATGCAATGCATTGTCTATTCAGAATGACAAGAGCTGATGTGTATTTTTAAAGTTAGTTTCAAAATATCACTTGTCATTAACAGCCTAATGGCAGCAGCTTCCTTCCCATTCAGCATTTTAGGTGGCGTTCACCCTTCTGACAAATGCTATTAAATACCAATTGCCACAGCTTCTCTGGAATTGCCCAGAGAATTGCAGCCTGTGCCTGCAGCCTGCTCAGCATCAGCTCTGCATTCTGCTTCGATCCTTTGCTAAACAAATACAATATGCATTTGTCTGGTAGGATATTACTCGGAAGGAAATATGTCACTCTTGAAATAAGAATGCTCGCAACAAAAAGAGACGTAGCAACTAGACTAGCAGTGGTACCATAAACGTCTCATTCAGTGCTTCGGCATGGTATAAATATCTGGATGGTAAATAAAAATGTGGAGAAGAGACAGGGGATAGCAGGGTATTTCACGACAGACGTGACTACGCTGCTCCTGCCCAGGGAAAAATCATCCTGTCTCTGAAAAGACACACAAGATTCCTTTACAAAACTGATATGGATTAATGTCCATTCAAGTCATTTTTAGTCACTGAAACTATAAGATAAGCATTTAATAGACTTTTAATACTATTGCTTACACCTAGAATGCTTTTATACCTCTCTGCCAACTGCATCACTGTAAATTACTTATTGTAGTGTTGGCTTGTTAGATAGCGTGTCCTCCCGTTAAATAGCATGCTGAAAATACTTTGTACCAATTGAGACCCGCATATAAAATGGCTTTTGTTCCAATCTCTCTTAACAATTGCAGCATTTACGAGACTTTCTATATAACACTAGTAGAAAAAGAGAGGGAAGTTTTAAAACCAGACTCTTCACACAAAACACACCATTCGCTGTTCATAGCTCACAAACCGGTGCCG
>JAVSBS010020779.1:89905-100365 GCA_033124195.1 Coracias cyanogaster
TCACACAAACCACACCCTTCGCTGTTCATAGCTCACACCCCGGGGCCGATACTTTTCTCCACAGCGGTGCTCTGACCACCTCTCCCCGTTTTTGCAACCTTGCTTTGGCACTGAGAGAGCTGCTTGACTCCCAGCAGCGCTTCTTTCCCCCCGGGGCTCCCAGCCCTGCGGAGCGGCGGGTGCCCGGACCAGCCCCAACGCACCTCCCGTCGGCGAGTGCCTCAGCGCACCGCCAGACAGCAAATAATTTGCTTTTTTTTTTTTTTTCCCCCCTAACAAATTAGCACTTGGCTTTTGCGCCGCTTTGCAAAAGCATCAAGATACCCCTCAAACACCCGGTAACACCACACTGGTTCCGTAACGGTAGTCGAACTCGGGCGCATCACCTCACCTAAAGGTAAAAAAGCAGGAGCAGTGATTGCTGAGCAGCCGGCACAAGACCGGCGCGGGCCGTCAGTCGGGCCGCTCACCAAAGCGCCCTTGCGCGGTGCCGAGGACGAAGCCGGGGCCGGGCAGCCCCCGCCGGGCTGTGCCCGCCGCCCCCGGCCCCGCCGCCCCCGGCCCGGCCGCCGGACTGCAGCGCCTCCAAGCGGATTTGTACAGCTACTGCCGCGCAGTGAGGAAGCCTAATTTGGGGGCAGTTTGTTTAGGCTTCAGTCTTCACCGCTTACTGTCTCCTTAGGCTTGGACACAGCGTTATCCGGTGAGGAATGGCACGGGTTTTATTGCCCCTGCTTGCCTGAAGGAGGATGGTTGTGTGCACGCCTGCGTCAGAGTCTTCAGAGACAGGATATTGAGAGACGTATGCGGATACGGACGTAAAAGCTCTGAAATCTAGTCTTGTGAACTTTTCAGCACACCTTTCTCTGTTGCTGGGTGGCCCTGCTGCTCGCACTGGGACTGGCCATGGGAGGAGGTAAGCACAGGTATGCCCAGCTGCAGGATGAGTGAAATCCCCAAATACTCCATGGCCTCTGCAGCAACTAACTGCAAATTGTGTAATAATTCACCCCTGTAATTCTTCTAGATACTTCCTTACTGAGATTCCCCAAAAGGAACAGCCCACACACCATCCCTATAAATGTTACTGTGGTACCTCAGCCGTTTTTCCTGGATAATTTTTACTCCAGGATCCTACACGAACAATATCTTTATAGAAGATGCCCTCATCTTGAAGGAATACCTCTCACAGCCACCTCTGAATGTAAATTCAGGTACTTCTCCATATCACTCATTGAATAAGTTTATCATAAACAAGCAGTGAGCCATCTACAGAACTTCAAAAGATTTTCTGTGCTTAAAAGGGCTTCTTTGGGCACTGCCGATAAAGTATTTATAGACAAACTGAATTTTTGGAAGTACTTACTACCGTTCATGCAGTGTGTTGGGATTTGCATATCCTCCTAGCCTCATGTTGTGGTTTAATCCCACCTGGCAACTAAGCCACTCACAACCGCTCACTCACTTCTCCTGCATCAGAGTGGGGGAGAGAATCAGAAAAGTGACAAAACTCATGAGTTGAGGTAGGACAGTTTAATAAGTAAAGCAAAAGCCACGCACACAAGCAAAGCAAAACAAGGAATTCATTCACTACTTCCCATAGACCGGCAGGTGTTCAGCCATCTCCAGGAAAGCTGGGGTCCATCATGTGTAATGGTTACTTGAGGAGACAAACGCCATCACTCTGAACACGCCCTATCACCTCCTTCTTCTTCCCTCAGCTTTATAATGCTGAGCATGGTGTCATATGGCATGGGATATCCCTTTGGTCAGTTGGGGTCAGCTGTCCCAGCTGTGCCTCCTCCCAGCTTCTTGTGCACCCCCAGCCTACTCGCTGGTGGGGTGGTGGAAAAAGCAGAAAAGGCCTTGACTCTGTGTAAGCTCTGCTCAGCAATAGCCAAAACATCCCTAAATTATCAACACTGTTCCCAGTACAAGTCCAAAACATAGCCCCATACCAGCTACTATGAAGAAAATAAACTCTACCCCAGCCAAAACCAGCACACCCCAGGAGAACGGTATCAACTCAACCAGCAAGCACTGTCTCCATGAACATTTTCTATTGAAATTGCATGTGTTTGTGTTAGGCAGCTGTTTGCCACCCTTTCATAGCCCAGCACCTACCTCTAGGTCTGTAGAACAGCGTTTTCTAAGGGGAGAATACATCTGGCAGCAGGACACCCCATTGGGTCTGCAGGCAGCACTGCCAGCAGTGAGCTGCTCCTGCCCAGCCTGGGGAGCTGGGGAAGCTTCTGGAGGCAGGGGCAGTGCTTCCCTGGGGGTCTCTGCCCACCCACTGCTGCCATCAGGGCGTCGGTGCTGGCCACTAAAAGTCGCTCTGAGGTGCTCAAGTCATGGGTTAAGCAGAAGTAAGCGGTGTATCTGATTTCTCTGTCTTTCGCCCTTGTGTGAAGCAGGTGTTGAATGATTTCAAATGCCTGAAAAATCCTGATACGGTAGCGCTTTATCTGCCCTCCGCAGAGGTGTGAAGTACACCCCACACAAGCACCCTGTCAGTCTCAGGATAACAACTGTGCTGCACAGGCCGGGTTTCTTCAGGTTTTTGCTTACAAACATGTTTCAGGAAGAATCTCAGGGACGATCAACATCCACCTCCAGATCTCCCAAGGTAAGAGCCTGACCGTGTCCCCAGTAAATTGTCAGCACCTAACATAAAGGCCTAATCATTCTGCAGAGCCTAGCTGGAGTAATTTAAAAAAGAAAACAATTCACAGAGCCACTACTGCTCCAAGTGAGGAGCCATTATTAGACGAATCCTCAGGGGCAAACTCGGTTGCGGTTGGTCAGTCATTTAAATATTCCTATTCGGCTGCCTCCATGCTGTCCAGGACATGAAGCAAATGAAGCCTGGCTGTTACCCAGATGATCCACGATGTTGTGACCAGATGGAACTTCGCTTACAACATGTGTAGGTGCCTGCTGGACAATAAACAGCCTTTCACTGTCTTTTGCTCTGATGAACTCAAGGGGGTTACTGGCGGGTTAAAACAATCACAGTCCCCAAAAGATTTTTTTTTTTAATTTATGCCAGATGAGCAGAACAACAACAAAAAGGTTAAATGAATGTTTATTTTTTGCATTAGTGTTGATTTCTGGTTCTAGCCACTTAACTCAGATCAACAAAGAAAAATAGCTGTGGTTTTGGCCATATGCTTGTGTTTATTTTTTTCTCTTGAAATTGTTATGATAGCCACAAACACAGCTTACAGATAGACCAAAAATTATTTACAGACTCATTACTATTCAGGTGGTGGGGGGGTTGGGTATGTATATGCATGCATGTGTGGCTGCCCCACGTGCACTTTTGCATGACTGGCCATCTTCCCTTCTAATAACTTTCAAATGAATTGGACTATTTCAATTAAATACCATGAGAATTCTTACAAATATCATTAAAATATGAAGTCAAAGATAGAAGAGAGAGATTCTAGCTCCTGCTTAAAGGAAAGCTGTAGTGCAGGCCGTACCATTGCTTCCCATCAGAAATCAGAGAAAAGGGAGAGATGCTCACACACACACACACACATTTTGACTGTTCCAGCTGCAGGAAAAGCATTATTAGACACCAGAGAAGATGCAGATCCATGGCCAGCCAGGCTACAATGACCCTACTGTGCTGTTTCTCAGAGCACGAACATGTGAAACCTGGGTGTAGAATAGGAGAAGGACCAGGCAGACACCAAAGCTTATTCAGGAATCTCAGTTGTTCTTTTCACCCTCCGTTTTTGTATTTGTAAATGAAATCTCTGGCTGTTCTCAACAACAGAAGAGCCAAAACCAAACAGCCTTTAACCAAAATTTCCCCATTCGTGACAAAGGATGCAAAAGCTGATCCCAACGCCCATGCTTTAAACAAAAGTTTAAAGGAAGCGTTATTTGATTGCCCCTTACTCAGATGTACTCCCCAGTTCTATCAGCTGAACACTGATGGATTGTATGATCACCCTCTGTCTACTCCTGGAGAAATTTGGCTTACTTACCACTGTTGAAGCTTGCACTAATATGTCCAGTATTATGATGTAGGGAATACCCATTAGATCTGTTCCAGCAGCTCAGCTGTGTGGTGAGCAACATCCAGATGAGAAGTCATAATGAACAGCTGGCAATTTTTTCAGAAGCTTCAGCTGGCTTTCAAATTATTTTGTAAAAACATCCCTGCAAGAATGGAAATCTCTGCTTCTTTCACAGGAAACAAGGTGGAAAACAGGCACCGCTCAGTATGAATCATGTTATTTTCCTGTAGTCCTACACAAAGAGTATGCTGCTTTCTGGAAATGCCACATTTCTGTTGAAGTGATAAGAAACAAATCACAGTTGCCAGAGCACAGGAACTATGCCTTTTAGTGAAGCTACTCTGATGTTAAATGTGTTGGGTGCCTGTATCAATTTCATTTCCATATTTTCCTGCTATTGAACCATTCTTATTCTGCTAATGTTAATTTTTCTGTTCTTCCTCAAAAAAAAAACATTCTTGTTCTCAAAAGCTGTCATATGTTTGTGAGGTTGAGGAAGAACAACTTTCAAAGAGTGACCTGTACATTCACATTTTCATTTCCTAGAGCCAGAAGGAGAAGCACAGGTCACAAGAAAAGCCTGAGCAACAGCTGTATCTTTTTTGACTAAAAAAAAAGAGACCTCTATAGGCAGACCAAACTTCTTGTTACCATGCATAGCTGATGCCAGAATGTCACTTGTGCCACAGATAAGGAGGTGTGCTATGTGAGGGGCTGTGCCAGTGCTTCCTAAGGAAGGCAGCTGTGATGGATGCCTGATCATAAGGAAGGGGGGAAAGCTTTTTTTATTTTATCCTGGCAAATGCAGACCCTTCTAATAAGACGTGGTGGAGTAGAAACTAGTTTCTAAAACCAGATAAATCTTTGCTCAGAGATATTACCATGAACATACATTGAATGTTTAAACCAGAATGATAAACTACTCCAGACAAGTGGACAGGAAGAATGCTCAGTGGAAATGCTCTTGACATTTGGAAGTAGAGAAAAAACTGCAAGATAGGATGGTCAGCCTTGGAGAGTAAAAAGGACAGAGGATAAAGATACATGGGGAAGAGGCATGCAGAGATGAAATTGCCGTCTCGTGACTGTGATGCTGTTCCCTTTCAATTTTACATAGTTTTGCAGCACCAGACACTTCAGTCAATCAAGGTGAAGACCGGGTAGCAATCAGTAAAGCCATTGTGGGTGGCTGTGATGAGCATCATATCCACAGCCCATTCATGCCAGACTTGCTTTCCAAAGCAATTTCTGCCAAGCTCCAACACTAGCTCATGCTCTCCTAGTCCTGGGCAAGAAAATTCCACTTTTAGTTCTGTAGGGTAGGAGCTGATGGTAAGGAAAGGTGATGGGAGAGGCAGGCAGGCTTTAGGAAGCTGAAGGCAACCGGTATAAACTTCGGAGGACTGGGCTTGTAGGCCGGGAGGAGACAGGAAGGTTTCAGTGAGATAAAGATACCTCCCTGTTCCTCCTTGTCTCTCACAAACCCCTCATTCTGCTGGTTTATCTAATCCCAGGCTCTTTCCTCTCCTATCTCTATAATCATATGGATTATTCATATACATAATGGCAGTTGTTGCTTCAAAATTGATCACCTTAGAGATAAACAACACCTGAGAAGGTAATTTTGAAGAAAAGCTGTAGTATCCCAAACAGTTTCACCAGAACAATTGACTTAAGTGGACCTTGAACAGTGGTCACTGAGCTGGAGACTGGTGAAACCAGGCTTGGTGGGGCTCTGAGCAACCTGACCTAGATAAGAGATGTCCCTGCAGACTGCAGGGGAAGGTGGACTAGATGACCTTTGAAAGTCCCTTCCAACCCAATGCATTCTCTGATTCTATGAAACACTACTACTCCTGCTCTGATCCTGGCTTTGCTGACAAGCCCAAGACTCCAGCAAAGGTCTGGCAAGGAAAGGGGGAGTGTGCACAAATACTATTGCTCCTGATGTCCTCTCTGAGTTTTTCTCACGCTGGACACCATGTCCAAAACAAGATCTTGCCGCCTGGCTGCTACCTCTTTTTTGTCTTCCAGGGCTTGCTTCTGCCCAAGTATTTCCCAACTTTCACTCTTGCTTGGCCCTTCTATTTAAACTGCATATTTCAAGCACATAATGCTGACTAAAGTGGTTTAAGGAAGAACAAAAAACTGACTGGCCAAGTTCATGAATCTAGCTGAAAATCTTTACAGCTACCAGGACTGTAAGTAACTGTGTATTCATTACTACACAGACTTGTTTGGTTACAATAATCACTTTTGAAACTTTATTGTTGCAGATATAGTAGATTAGTACATCTAAACAAGTGCACTGCAGAGTGCAGTCAGTGTCAGGCAAATGACATCGTGAGTCAGTGTTATTTCTCCGTTTCTGAATAGTAGAAAATATTGCCTGAAATAGTCCTGCTTCCTGGATTAGACTGCTGAGATTTGATTTATACTAGCAGCAGATTATTGGCTTTTTCTCTCTGCCTGTAAACAAGATGTTGGGCATAACAGGGCACAACAGGGTAGCCTAGCATGCTTTGGTGGGACCAGGACATTTTGTCATGTATGATAGATTAACAGCCATGTACAGGAGATGAGAGGCAGTTCCAGCACCTGGCACCAACAGCACTTTCTGCTCCTTTAGAGCAATGTTCCCCTGGACAGTCACACCCTCCAGAGGCTGATCACACCTCGCTTCAGCTCCTCTCACTCCATGAGAGAGATCTAGAGTGCAAAACCCTGTCAAGGCAGCTGTGTCAGGAGTAAGCTGGGCCATCAATGTCCCTTCAACACAGTTCCCTCAGCTGCACAAGGGCTACAAATTTCATTCATAGCCCCTGAGATAAATGTGCTAGCAGAAAAAGGGATCTCCAGCCAGCTTTCCTTGAACACCAGGTCCAGTTTATGGATTTTCTATGAATGGCTGTGAGCACGTACATAGTGCCTGCTCCTGAGCAAGGCAAGAGCTTGTGTCATCTTCTGAGAACAGGCGCGTCAGCAGCCTCAGGCTGTCTCTGTCATAGTAAAAAAACCCCATAATCTGCTGACTGAATCATTCAGACTTGCCTAAACCACTCTGGGCCACAAAGCCAAGTTAGTCAGGTGTTGAACTCCTGTTAGACAGTGATGCAGTGTTAAGTTTGGTCTGCTAACAGCAAAACAGCATCCTAAGGGACAGGCATGATGTTGGCATTTCAAATGCCACTTAGTGTTTTTCACTGTTTCTGCCGAGTGAGCATGAGGACACGGTCTCCCAAGCTATCTTCCCACAGTCCTGGGCAATAAGGCAGAGATCCTAGCAAAAAAAGAGTACAAAAGGAACACTTACACGGCATGAAAGCAAGTTGCATCATAGCAGTAATCACAACTACCTGGGACTATTTGACTTGCATCATCAAGCATCTCTCCATTGCCATAGCATCCCTCCTTGTCTCAAAAGGCAACTGCAATTTCTCTAAGAACAAATGGAAAAGAAAACACACACATACGCAACCCCAACAACCAACAGGAAGATTATCTCCAGCTCTTTATACCGCAAGATAAAAATAAACCAAACCAAAACAAACAAGTTATGATACATTATTGCAAATAAACACAATTTTGTCAGGAAAATAACTTGCCCTGTCATCAGTTTTCCTTCCTCCTAGAAGCTGTTGCCATTCAAAATTCAAGAAGAACCTTGGGTCAAAAAGAGGCAGCACAACATGGTGAAAACTGCCAAGGGCAAGAAAGGGATCTTTTGAAATCTCTGAGAGTTCTTTTGTCTTTTGCATGTCATGTTCAAGGCCAACCTGGTCTAGTGGAAGACGTCCCTGCCCAAGGCAGGGGGAGTGGAACTAGATGGTCTTTCAGGTCTCTACCAACTCAAACTGTTCTATGATTCCATGACTCTGTGGTGTGTAATGTCAGCTTGTTTAGGAACAGAGGTTCTCTTCTATTTTTACAGTTCCGCAGATAACAAAGAAAAAGGATTCAAAACTCTTTCAGGGAAGTAGTAGTTGAAATGTTCTCTATCATGTAGCACTCTTGCACAATGTGAGCCTTTTGCATCCTCTTACCAGCCACAGTTGATAATTTTTGCAGACTCTTGTGTACTTCTGTACAAGTGAATATCCAAAGAGAACATCATGATCACCTAGATCGTCTCTGTGCAGTGTCAGCACTTCTTATTTTCTGCATTACACTTCTAGTTTCTGCATTGGTCCTAGAACTTCTGCTAAGCTATGGCATATTTTCTAGAAAGATGCTTGCTCTTGATCTAATATCAAGTGCTAAAGATCCTATCAGTTTCATTCATAATTTGTTCAGATAGCATATACCCTTAAAAAATATATATATAGATACCTCTTTTGCACTGCATTTATTTACAACATTTCCCCTACACTGAAGATCTGTCTTCTAACAGAAACTTTATCCACATCTAGGGAGAGCACAATTTGTGTTCTGTCAGATAAACTGTACTAACCAATTCGGTTTGGTTTCTTTTTTACCAGGAAGAACTTCCAGATCTCAAACCATTCTCTTCTGGATGTTCTGCAATTTTTAAGCAATCCAGGCATCATAAATAGTCACAACATTGAAGTATCTACCCCAATTATGTTTTCTATGGTTATAACAGTATCCCTTGTACACTTATCTGTTGTTCTTCTGCTTATGCATTCCAGAGTCCAAATGTCCATCCAGTCTTTATCCTCATAGTATCACTTATGGCATGTAGATGCTCAGGATAGGGTATGTGCACTCATTTAGACACAGGGCACATCCAAAGAGACCTCTCCTTGATAACACAACCTAGTGTCTGGCAAGGTAACTCACCAGTGAACTCAACAAAGCTTTCCATATCCTTACCAGCACCATGTGATGCTATACACATAGAATATGCAACATCAACAATCCGCCCCCAATAACTTAATATACACATTGCCAACTTTACTTCATTTGAAGGAAAAGCAAGAAAATACTTGGTATTGTTACTTTAAACAGAACGCTGAACACCTTCCTCACAAACATACTGTCCTTCTGAAGTCATAGTTTGACAGGGAAGAAGTAAATTTTTGCCTAAATTTGAAAACTTCTTTTTCCCTATAAAATAAAGGTATAAAGGAATTTGGGTACCATTTTGCTAGGAGGAGTGCAAAGCCCTCAACTAAATGAAAATCCTCACCACAAGAATGTGCCCCAAACAATAAGTTTGATGATAACACTTCTAGATTTTCCTAAATGCAAACTGCATCAAGCTGGTGGCATCAGTCTCTTCCCACACAAAGTTTCATTTTGACATTGGATGGAACCGATGTAACTAAATTTAAGGAGAAGCTAGCAAGGCAAAAAGTCAGACCTGCAAAGCTCATTTTATTCTGTGAGTGCTCACTGGCAGGATGGAAGATCTATGAATTTACCCACTGACTGTTTACTGCTCTTGTATGGCATTATCTTTATTTATGTTAAATAATATTTTGACTTCCACAAAACAGAAAACAAGTGATATGAAGTAAAAATAAAATGGGCTTGCTGTAATCTCAGCCAAAAAATACACATTTACCTTCAGAAGACCATGTGGGATCTTATTAGTCTTCCAGTCCCTGACTGGAGAATAGAAGGTATTTCTTTTACAACATTAAAAATGCACATTGGTGAATTAGCTACATCCATTTCTCCCTGCATGTGTGCTTTTAATGCAAACATCAGGGGCACCTGGCTGTAGATAGAAATTTAATTCAGTAGTTTTTTCACTGTCTTTCAAACACAGATGTGGGGTTTTTTCCATAGCTATTGAATGACATATATGCTAACAATAGGACCTATTAGTTAATTTCATTACAAAGAGGTAAAACTGATGAAGTGGTGGAAGATGTCACCTATAAAAAGTAATTTCACAAGGCAAGCAGGAGGACCAGAAATGCATCACTGGCTCCTAAGTTTTAGGCCAGTGCTTTCCTTTCTCACTTCTTTTTGCTCCCTTCTTTACTCTCTGAATCAGGCTATTTCTTTTCTACTTAGGTGTATTATCAATGCTACAACACCAGAGCTCCAGCTGTTAATACTTGCTCAATCACACGTGAAGCATTGTACCTCATACAAATAGTTCTCCAGTTCGATCTGACAGATGCCACCAGGGTGAAGTGCTCGGGCCCAAGTTGTGGGCCCCAAGCTGGAGTTGACCTGTGAATGAGTCACAACCTAGCAGAATGTTTTGGTTTTTCTATTGGCTTCACGTTTCAGAGGCAGAACCCGACCTGCCTGTGTCTCTGTGGCTCTGCCCTCACCCAGGTGGTCATGGCTAGGGTGGTGGGTGAGGCCAGGATTATATTAACCAGGAGCCAATTATTTAGAAGAGTTTCCTGTTGGCAGGTGATGCCGGCATCACAGTAGGCAGTGGAGGAGCTGGGCCCACAGGAACCTATGGCAGGACTGTCTGAAAGAAGACTTCTGAGGGGATGT
>JAVSBS010020780.1:0-11904 GCA_033124195.1 Coracias cyanogaster
TAGACATGCATATGTGCATAAAGCTGATTCTCTGTGTAACACAACATATGAGCTACAGTAGGTGTAACATTTTAATAAATAGTTGGGTATTATTCTGGATTACCTCAAAAGTTTTTTCCTGTCTTGTTATACTCCTATACCTCAATTGACCAAAATGGTATGAAATTAAGATCTTTTCACATTGTCTGACATACAAAGTACAATGCGTTGCTCTGGAATGAGTGGTTAGTCACTGCTAGCAAGGCCAGACATGGGAACCTTGACCAAACTTTCTGGGAAGTTCAAGCTGTGGTTTTCTCCATTAGATTTTGTTGAATTAAACCTCAAATATACACAAATATGAAAAAAAAAATTACTCTTCTTGTATAAATAAAACAAAATTTTTCACTTTTGGCTAATGATTTTAACAGAACTATGTTGCTGAAAGCTATTTTTTATTTTCTATAGGTTTTACCTCATTTCCTTTGCAATCAAGAAAAACAGGATTGAGGCCCAGTGACAAGACAGTGAAAATAGTGAAAAGATTGTAAATATTTCATGGGGTGAATAAACTGTTATTTCCTTCTAGTAATCCGTCTTGATAGGAATAAAAATCCATTGGAAAAAATTAGCTCATTTTGAAAAATGAGGGAGTCTATTTTTGTCGCACAAACCTTATTTGCTCACTCATGTGCAGCTGAGCTACCTGAGATTGCAAGCTATTCAAGTTGAGGGCTGTTTTTTAACAAGATGGACAGTTTCCAAAGAAAACTCAGGTGCTGTAGGACATGATGTTGATGAAACAATAGGTAGCATGTTTCTCTGCAGCATACCATAGGCCCTCATCGGTCTTAACTTAGACATATGCCTAAGTTTAAGCATTAAGTATTCCCTCTCAAATGAATGAGTTAGTTCACACACTTAAATTTAAATAGGTGCATAGCTGATTTTCTGAATTGGGGTTTGAATCCTTGGTAAGGTGTCTACCACAGGTGATATCCATTAGGAGAGGTTGGAAAGGGAGTTGCAAACCATAGATGGTAGTCACGTGTTGCTGTTCCACTTTCGGCAAGCCCCATCCGGTAGCTGGGCAGGCCTGGAGTCACCCACGCCCCAGGGCCATTAAGCACAGACACCAATATGGGGATGCAGCAAATGGCGTTTATTCAAGTGCGCAATCACTTTATATACCCATCTTATCTCTTGTGCATTCTCGCGATAAGCAAGCTAGCCACCTAGCTTCTATGCCCCTCCTATCTTTCCGTGCCAGCCCGAGATCTTCCGGACGCCAGTCCCTACAACTTTCAAGACTCATCTGGATGCATTCCTGTGTAACTTGCCCTAGATTCTATGGTCCTGCTCTGGCAGGGAGTTTGGACTTGATGATCTCCATAGGTCCCCTCCATTCTATGATTCTATGAAGTTGACCAAAAGTTGACCTCACTGAAGTCCAGTGTTGGCTGCTCACAAGGGGGAGAACAGAGGGAGGGCAACGGGGGAAGAAGCAGCTCACCACCCTGTCTTCACAGGGCCCATCTGTTTCTTGACTAATCCCCCTTGTCGTCTCTTATTTTGTCCCTTTGCAGCTGGAGTTGTTTGAGACAAAGCAGACTTAATTGCCAGTTTCAGGCATGTCCCTGACACCACCCTGTGGGTCAAACAACAAGTAGCAGGGAAGGGTTCTAAAGTTCCTCCTCTAGGGTGGTGATACAAACATAGTGAACAGGAGTAAAGAAAGAAGAGACAGGGGAAAGTAAGCAAGTAATCATACACCTAACAATGGCCATGCCAACCATCAAAAACACAAGTCCAATTAATAGAGTTATTCCAGTTTACACCATTTCCCCACCCATTAAGTCCCAAAGTCTGTAGAAGCAAGGATTCGGGTGAGAGTCCCTTGAACCAGTCTTTTTTTTGGAGTGATTAGAACAGTTTGGAAGTCTGGTTGACAATTTCTTTTATCTTGGCATGAGCTTCTTTTACCTATGAATAGTAATACAACATTCTCCCTTGGTTAAGTTTAACATGTCGCATACCTCGTTTTCCTTAAGTAAAACATATCAAGTGCCAATCAGTTTTGCAGTGAATCCTGGTTCGGACAGGACAGGGTTAATTTGGTGCAGCTATTCTATACTATGCTGATGTCCTGCCCTGGGGCCAGTTCCGGGGGGGGGGAGGGGTGCAGTAGTAGCAACCGCGTGGTCGCGTAGCCCAGGTGCCTGCAAACACTGAGCCCCGCCGAGCCCCGTCGCAGCTTTACTAACCTACTACAGCTTTTGGCGCCCCACGTGGGGCCAGAGAGTTGAGATAAGGACAGAATCTGTTCAAAGCATGTTAAAATAACTCCTGTTAGATGCAATTTTCTGTTTATATATTTTGTTTGAAATCAGAGCATGTTCGCGATGCTGGCCAGCCTGTTTGCCTGGTTTTCCTGTATTAATCCCTACATCCACTGTATATTCCAATGATGCTGTTCATTGTATGTGGGAAATGTGTCAAGGGGCTCATTGTGTTTTACTGGACACTGATGGCTTATGATATGATTGTGTCACTGCTGGGGGGGGAGAACTGGTACCTGCATGTGGCTTGGGCATTTGTTAGTGGTCCCACCCCATCTATGGGTGAGACAGGGGAGGGGATGTTCTCAGCTTTTGAGGATTTTACCTATCTGTGGAACGTCCAGGCCAGCATGCTCTCACTGCTGTGTTTGCTAAATGTCTGCCATGTGCTGTTTAAGGTTCTATGGTTCTTCTCCAATGTCATCACCCTGAGGCTGGATAGTTATGAGTGGCAGGGCGTGTGGGAGAGCACGGGCAAGTGCTTGGGCCAATGGTCACCCCCAGTGATTTGGAATTTCACTCTTGAGCAAGTGCAGAGCCCTGATAAATTAATAAAGCACTTAGAGAAGGTGTGCTGTCAACCCGGAAACTCCTGGGAGACACAAAATACTGCAGTGTGTTGGAAACTTGCCCATGCCTACTGTGTCATGCTCAGCATCATCCAGTGCCCTCAACCGGGGGAAGAGGTCTCTGAACCTGACAACAAACCTGCTGATCGTGCAGCTGAGCCAGAGAAACAGCCTGGGCCAGGATCAGTTTCCCCTGTACAGAAAAAGAAATACACCCAAAATCTGCTCGTATGCTGAGGGGTGAGGATGAAGCAGGGTCACCCCTGTGAAGCAAAAGGGTCACCTCTGTAGTCAGACCAGGGGGGAGAGTCTGCTGAGGAAAAGCCCACAGCAGTTGCCCCGTCAAGGCAAGTGCTACAGCTGGAGGGACCAGCCTTGGTCAAAGCTCCGATCAGCAGAAATGGAGGCCAGGAAAGAGGTGGCAAAGGGCTACAGGGATGACCCACTGGAAAGGGCCATGAGGCTTGGACTGATAGTGCGGACCCAGAATCCAGAAAGAGGGATCAGGCAGGGGAGGCTTTGGGAACCCAGACAGGGAATGTGGCCGTGGAGGATGAGGAGGATCAAGAGGCACTTCAGGCATCAGTAGGTGTCTGTCCTGGAAGGAAAAAGGATGCTGGGAAAAGGAGCGTCCACAGAAGTGCGGGAGAGCACAAGCAGGCCCAGCCTCAGGAGACCAGGCCTGACAGGACCTGGCACTGATCCACTGGATCTAACCAAGCTCGAGAGAAGGAGCTGGAGGTTTGGGAGACATGGGAGCATCCGTCTGAGTTTTTCATCACAAGTTAATTCCCCAAGGTGAAGAATTTCTAAACACAGTAAGAGCCACTGCCTACAGAAAAGGTGTTTTTATGGAAGCCTTTAACATCTGAAATACAGGAAATGGCCGGAGTGCAATTCCTTCATCTGCCAAACTCTCGTCAAACGTGACTCAGCAGTTAATGCCCCATCCTGCCCATTCCAAAGCTGACGGGTCGTGTCGTGGAGTCCAGGATTGGAGGGACACGAACAGAATTACTCCGGACTTACACCCTGCAGTGGCAAATCCATGTGTCCTCTTCTCAAAGCCAAGCACTGACCAGGGCTGGAGCTTCTGCCAGGGCAGGAGAGAGGCAGAAACTCTTTGCCCTGGAACGGGAAAATCTCAGCACGGGGGAAAAAACCAGCCCAGCTTCCTTGGGCTGTGCTGCCACAGGGATCCAAAATGGCCCCACCATAGTTGGGAATCCATCAGCTCGGGACCTTGAGGTCTGGGAGCCATCAGAGGAGGGGACTTCGGGATGGGGATGGTTTATTAACAGCTACCGAACAGGAGGAAGGTGTGAGTTGGACCATCAAGTGACTGAATTTCCCGGGATTCACTGGAGATCAAGTTTCCCAACAAAGAGCTCAGATGACACAACAGCCACTTCTGGAGCAGATGCAAGATCTGGAGGACAGAGGGGACTGGGACTGGCCTGCAAAGAAGCCATCTGAGAACCCCATTGCCAGCCATGGGAAGAGAGCTCAGAACATTCCCTGGAATGACGGGCTCCTTCCCTGGCAGCTCCAGCCCTGAGCAGCCCGTCTACACTGGCACCACAGCCATGGGAGCAGCAGAACCAGCAGAGCAGGCCTGGAAGAGGAGCCCTGGACCATGCTGGAATCTGGCTCGTGGACGGCAGTTTCCACATGCTTCCTTTGCCAGGGGATCCCTCTTGGAGCTGAACCCGATGCCACCATGAGAAGGCAGAAATTCTAGTTTGGCCTTTAGCCAGGGGCAGGAAGCCAGACTCCAAAGATTCCCTTGGGATATGATGATGATGCTCCCATTCCGACACAAGAGTGTCAATTTGCTCTTGGCAAGAGTACTCTTGGCCTCAACTCAATTCGCCTTCAACAGCCCTGGTGGGCACCAGAAAGGAGCCGCTGAGCAGGAGACTGGGACCAGCCCAGAGCAGATCTCAGGGTCTGAGAGCAGGACACCAGGAACGGCCCCAGGAATGGGACCAGCAGGTGAGGGCGCACCGGCACTGAGGGAGGTGACGTGCGGAAACAGACTCTATAACCCAGCAGGTTCTATAGTAGGTATGTTTATTGCGTGCAGATGCACGGGGGATCGCTCCACCACAAACGTGCATGCCTGAAGTGGCAAACTATCTCATATTTATACAGCAGAACACCACATATTTGAATGACGCCTGTACATCTATTACCTAGCCCCGCCTTTCTCTCGCTTCGTATTATAATTAGCTTATCAGTCCTGCGCTTGTGCAGTTCCTCCTGGTAATTTTGGGTAGGGGTCTTCGAAACGTGGGCAGTGGTCCCTTGGAGGAAGGCCAGAAGTCTTCTTCATGATGTACTTTTCACCTCTTTGCAAGTTTTGCAGAATTGAGGCCATCCTGGTCAGCTCTTGTCCTTGGTGAGCATCTGTTCTTCCTCACTAGTCATTCTTCTACTGAGAAGTTTGTGATATATGTTACTTTGTATCCGATTTTCTGTTCTTTACCACTGAAAATGCCTCTGCTCTCTTATCTGTTTAGCCTCCTTGGTCCCTTTGTTAGAGTTTCAAGGCTCATCCTGTTAGCTCTCTCTTATTAGCAATTTAGCCTGTTTGCCTTCAAGCACTTCATCTTGGTTAGTGTGATGATTTCTTCTATTCTACTTCTCATGTTAATATCCTCTTTCTATTCCTTATATCAATAATTATTTCTATTACTTATATCACTCTTTCCCTCTAACCAAGTGATCTACCATTACTCCTCACGCGAACAGCATGTCACTGGAAAGACAGTTTCTTGTTGTCAGAGCTGGAAGGTGTTGAAAACAAAATAATGGGGCACATGCCAGAATGTCAGAACAGTGAGTGAGTCGGGTTAGATGATCTGTGTAAGGGTCGGGAATACTCAGGGTGACAACGCTGCCGTGCACCCAGGCACGAGTTTAAGAAATGCCAAAGTCTTACAGTTCCCAGCCGCCAATTTCGATCCAGCGCAAGCTCGTGTTGACTGAAAGCTGCTCTGTGCCTTGTTCCTATGCATGGATTGCTTTTTATCCTGGACATCCTGGAACAGGCAGGTAAAGGGTGTTCCAGGTAAAAGGTAAGGTAAAAAGGCACACTTAATAAATTCTGTCTTCTGAACCTGGCCTGCTACAGTAACAAGACAAAAATGGTCTGCTTACATCTGCCTGCAAAACCTAGCTTACTAACTTTAAAAGCCCAACAGTCCATTTCTACCGAATTTGGCAGAAGATAAAAAGGTCCAGAGGTATCCGTGCAATGGAGGCAAGCAGGCAGATGAAAACTGAGTTCCTATTACTGGGGATTCTCTGGCAAAAAAAGTGAAAAATGAACTCAAATTTCTTTTAAACATTTATGGATCCACACAGGGATTTCACATCACTGTAAGACCCGAGGGAATTCAACTGGGAGAGCCAACACTATAGGACATAAAGCTTTATTAATTCCACTGCTTGCAGACTGTTTCTTTCCAAGTCAGCATTTAGTCACAAAACTCCAATTCCAGCAGGCACAGAGATAGCCCTAAATTATAGAAAAGCCAGACATATTAATGCTGAAACTAGGTCCCACCTCTTCCCTGATGAAAATGGACAGAAAGCAGGAAAACTGATTTGCAGCAGGGAACAGACACTGCACAGGCAGAAAATTTATACTGAGATAGCCTGTAATTAAATGGGCACCTTTTGATACTCATTTTTGAACAGCCAAAAAATCACTACCCCAGGCCATGAAGCTGGTGCTGGCAGGAAAGCAGGAATGATTACACAAACAAAATTAAAGCCAACAAACCATTTACCAGACTGCAAACAGAAAACACCATTTAATAAAAGTGAAGGAGAAACCAGGAGCAGTAATACTAAACTGCGTAGCAGCAGTACTTACAAACGTGGTTAACAGACGAGAGCCCAGAGGGGACTGGATGTTCCTATGGCCCACTAGCTGCTAAAATGATCCTATCAACACACAAGACGTGGGCTTTATACTGGCTGCAGACAAAGGAAGAGAAAGAAAATTTTGCAAAAATTCAATCTGCGCCTAACCGAGCTGGTGCTGGTTCCCACAGACATACACACTTCCAGAAGTGTCCCGTGTGAGAATCCCTGCTCAGTGCAGTAGAAGAGGCACGGAGAGTCAAGCCTGATCTTAGGTCTGGAAAGTTTTGCAGTGCCCCAGAATTTGACGAGGCTCCTGCAGCAGATGGTTGTCACCTAGCACTGAAATAAGAAAGCTGACTTAATACAGTGTCATCCTGGAGACTGAGACACTGAACGCCTGGTGCACAAATTGGCTTTCCTGTGTCACGGCCTATGGCGAGACAAACTGCTGTGTATTCAGTCCTCAGCACCTGATGCAAACACCACCAAAAACATTGCCCTTGTTTCTTTGCCCAGAAAACGTCACCCTTCCAAAAGGCCGCCGGCATCAGTCAGCCAGGTGCAGCAGTATCGTGACAGCACTGCGATAGCCAACCTCAGGCCCCGCAGACGCTCCTGTGGGGATTTCCCTTTTGTCTGCAGAGGACTAAGCCAGCCCAAAGGCTGAGTAGACTTCTTCCATGTCACGGGCGTTTCCAGCGCTTTGTAACTTGCCAAGTTACTGGTCTACTTTAGGAAGCTTGGGTGATATGTGAAATGACAGATGCCTCTTGAGCAGAGTGTCCAGCTGTCTGCTTGTGCCCCTGTCTTCTTCCGGGCTTGAGGGCTGAGGTAGCGCAAAGGTAAGCTGTCATTTTCAGGCGAAACAGGTTCAGAGAAAGGGCTTCCCCTTGAAAAGAATAAAAATCATCCATGGAATGGAGGAATATGGAATGACACAGGGCTACTGGAGAGACCTCATATGAGCCCATACTCTCCCTCAGACCCTGTACAGTTTCTCAAAATATGCTTTTACTATTTGACACTGAGGTCTGTCAAGCGAAGGTTTCAAATCCCTCCTGTGGCAACAGCAAGTGCAGACAGCCAAGCCAGACACATGAATAAATCAGGAAGGGCAGAGCTGCTCAGCCAACACCGTGCGCCTCAGGCTGGTACTACTAAGATCCAAAGACCTGATCTCCACTTTCCTGGGAAAACCAGACAGCAGCAGGAATCCACAGAAAAGATGAGAAGGCTGGAAACCAGCTGTGTAGCTAAGGCCTTCATCAAAGTTGTGGGAGATCCAGGGTAGCTCTTCAGTTCAGACTTCTCTCTGACCCCCATGTTTTGAAACTGCAAAAACGTTTCTTGAGGTAAATTCTGCCACAGCTATGTTCCTGTGGAAAGAGCTTCAGCTGTGACAAACTGAGATCCTGTAAAACTGAAGTCCATCCAGACAAACTCAGCAGAGCCCCGCATCTACTTAATCAAAGAAGTCTCAGGCAGCTTATTCTCAATCAGACCCTGCAAAACCACATCATGCCTCGGAAAACCATCTTGTGCCAGAGCAGAAAACCACCTCTAGGCCTTTGAGAGGCAGCTCCTGTGCTCTGGCAGAATTCCATGAAAAACACTGCAATGACTGATCACAGTCAGGACCAGATGTTTCAGGTGCAATAAACATTCAGTGAGCATCTGAATGTGCCTCCAGATCCGAAACACAGGTACAGTGCCAAAGCAAGCGGCTGGTGAATGAATGGAGGAAAAGCCCTCACAGGCCTTCCCGGCTTCCAAGATGAGACAGTGCAGTCATCTAACATAGCAGTGGCTATCCTCGCATCACAAACCAGGAGAGCAAATGAGCGTAATCGCTGCTTGCTGTTCTCCCTGAAGACATTGCTCCCCGCTGCCCCTTGTTTCTCAAATGCCAGCTGCCTCTGCAGAGCCCTAAGAGATGCCTGGATGCTTGCTGTTCCGTGGCTAAATCCAGTCCTCCTGCATTGAGGGGTTCAGAGGACTGGGGAGAGCACATGCAGCAGAGGAAAAAGATGTTGTTTCCTCATTATAAATCAAATAGTATGACTGGCATCAAAAGACAAGCACACAGACGGAGCAAGCAGAGCATGGAATAGGGCAGGGGGAAGAGTCTGGCTGCTGTGAAATAGGAAAAAAATTATCTTGCCAGGGAAAAAACAGCAGGCAGAGAAAGCTCATGTAATGGGGCAAGACTCTTTCTTCAGTCAGGGCATGCCTTCCTCTTCCCACGCTGTCTACCGCTACCTCACTGGTCTGTATTCTGATCACAGAGACGAACTCCAGCTGCTGCAGAGTGCTAAGGCACATTTTTCCAGCAGCAAAAAAATCCCTGCACTTGTCCTCTCTAACTGACTGACTTCCAAAGGACAGCCGGTGCAATTCTACAGTGTTGTCCTCATCTAAAAGCACTCAGATCTGAGCTCAAATTATCTAGAAGATCAACAAAAACTCCAAGGTAAAGATACGGGTTGACAGCTTTGCTCCTTTGGCATGACCAGAGCTCTCAAAACCAAGGGTGACTGTCATCTGCGTGGGCTGGTCTCAGACTGTGAAACACAACCTCTCCAGGAGCAGCACAAAGCTCAGAGTGCTAAGCACGTGTCTCTGAACATGTGTGCGCACACACACGTGCATATGTTAGAGAGCACACACACGATTTATACATTGTGTATGGATACACACTCAAAATGATAATGTGTGAATAGCTGTGTACCTTCTGTTCAGCTACACAGCTGCAGAATCCAACAGCGTGTAATTTGCACATATTCCAGCCCATTTCAGCCACTGCATGGATGTACGGGCATGTGTTTGCACACATGACTACACAGATTCCAGGGGAAACCCCTGCACTGCACACTCATCCCCCTGGGAAGAGAATATGACAGCACACGAGTAAGAGATGCTGGTCACGTTACTCTGTTTTCTCCTGGAAAAGACTCCCACTCTGCCATGGGGAAGGCAGCAAAAGAACCGTGTCAGTCAGATTCTCTTTACCCCTCGCCTGTCTCCCCAGCGCCATTAGCCTGGCTCTCAAAAATTGAACTAGCTCACCAAGCTACCGTCTCGCTCCCGCCCACATCCTTGGTAGCTGCAGCATGTCTGCTGGCCGGGCTCCAAGTCTGTGACTTCATTGGAGCAGCTGTTTGTGCTGGGAAGAGAATTTGGTTCCAATTCAGATACAGCTAGAGCCAAAGCTACGAAATACACTGCTGTCTTCTCTCCAGGCAAAGATGCATGGTACAGGCACAGCCAACACACTCTCCCTCAGTAAGTGTGCCTCCAAACAGCTAAGAGGAACAAACAGGGTGGGTGAACAACACACGTCTGACATGTATCTCTTGTCCAACATGAAGTCTGGAAGCAGGGAAGGCAGAGTGGGGGAAACAACAAAGAAAAGCAAGAAAAATACAACAGCTCTCTGTACTAGAGGACAAAAAGACCAACCAAGGATGAGCCCATGAGGAACTCCCAATTGTGAATAGACTGAGGCTATTCAAAAGTGTCCCCTGAACCTATCATAGCCTCATTCACCAAGCAGCTTGGTCCGGTGAAGTCATTAGGAGACTTTTCAGCTCCCAAAACAGTGTCCAGGAATGACAATCTCATTTACAGAGAGTAGTTTGGGGTTACACACCTGTCACGATGGCTGGAAGGCCTGGAAAGTCACCTGCTGGCTTAGAAAAGGCTATGAGCATGTGCCATTTCCTCCAGCACACAGGCTCCATCAAGGAGACCCACCTGAGCAGTGGCCCCTCTCCAAAATCATTGTGTCAAGGGAGAATGGAAAAGCAAGCTTGGCAGAAGAACCACATCCATCTCCTGCTGGAGTTTTCATACAACCCTCCACTTAAACAAAATTAAAATCCTTGAGAAATAATTATCATTTCTTAAACAAAGCTTAAACCCTTTCCTATCTGCAGAACCAGACTCTGCAGAGTACAGAAGAAACCACTGGTAAGTTTGG
The DNA here is from genome assembly GCA_033124195.1 of Coracias cyanogaster. Classification (NCBI taxonomy): domain Eukaryota; kingdom Metazoa; phylum Chordata; class Aves; order Coraciiformes; family Coraciidae; genus Coracias; species Coracias cyanogaster. The sequence goes on from JAVSBS010020780.1 coordinate 10,743, forward strand.
GATAAACTGGTTCCCTGGTTTTTCAGGGAAGAACAACCCAGACTTTGTTTTCCACACCAAAACCACAGCAGACAAGATGCTTTCAGCTAAGAGCACAAGGTCTGCCTTTGGATGTCAGAGCTTGGCTGCTCACCTCTATCTCCATCTCTCTTTCACTTCTTCCTTCATTCATGACTGCTCTTTCTCTGTGTCCAATAGTTAACATTGTAAAGAATTGTATTCACCTCCCAAATGTGTAACTTGTGGAGAGTGGAGGAGACAGTAAATTCCTGAGGCTTCCTCCCTGCTCAGGAAGAGGGAGAGAGGGAGAAGCTGAGAAATGTGCTGAACAATAGGTTTCAACAGCATCAGGACTGGCAAATTCATTAAACCCACTTGCAACAGGCTCCTTGTCCATATTTACATCCAAATACATTTTCTATTCACCCTTGTTTGCCTCAAAAACATTTTTCACCATTTCTCTTTCTCTGCAGCTGTCCATAACCTCATTTTTTTTTTTCTAACAGAGAGGTTATTACCTCACTAATCTAGACAAACAGTAAAGTCAGCCCAAAGCACTCCCGAAATAAGAGTTACTGCTCAGACATTAAAGAGTTAGTATGATACATTGAAATGGGCAAATCTTCCCTCTGGCTAAATCCCTCACTGAACACACATAACCTCATTCCTGCCTTATTCCTGCCTCAGAGAAAATAGATTGAAGGCCGTGTCAGAGCCAGCAGTTGCATCAATCAGAACCTGTGTATTAAAATGCCTGTGGCACTCTGGAAGGAAAAACAAATCTACCAAGCAACCAGCTCTGTTAAAGTTTTGCTTGCCACCTCAAAGGAATAATATGCCTTTCCTAATGATTTCAAATTGATCCAGGAGGAGAAATTAGGGATACCTTCTACATGCTAGAAACCTTCTAGATGTCTTGTTTTTTTTTACAAAGTGTGGCCTCATCTATCTTATTCTTAGGGCAGGAATATCAAGTCTGTTTCTGCCCAAAAGACTTGCAAGTGTTCAAACCAAAAGGTGTCTTTCAGGAGATCTAAGCTCGTTTTTGCCAGAATTCACCCTGAAGCTCTTGTTTCTTGCCCTAGAAAAAAAAAAAAAAAAAGAAAAAAAAACCCCAAAACTAGCCCACCAAAATGCCAAGCGAGAGTTCTGTGCTGCACGG
>JAVSBS010020783.1:0-21751 GCA_033124195.1 Coracias cyanogaster
CTTAATGCAGCCCAGGATGCCATTGGCCTTCTTGGCCACAGGGGCATATTGCTGCCTCATGGTTAACTTACTATCCACCAGGACCCCAAGGTCCTTCTCCACAGAAGGAGAGACGTTCCAAGGCATAGAAGAAACGTGATGTAAAACAAGGGTTCCTTGTAGCACAAACTGGTATTTGTTTCAAGACTGCAGTTTACAGGCAGGGAAGTCCCTGGGAGGTTCACACTTACTTGGGTCATTGAAACCATGAAATGAGTATTTTCATTGTTAGAGCATTTAAGAAAAATAGATTCCGAAACCATTCCCGAGATAGCACAAGGTAACCAACTTCTCTTTGCTGTGCAGTACATGAAGAAGCTTCACATGCAGGAAAGGGCTGTGGAAGAAGTGAAACTTGCTATTAAACCTTTCTACCAGAAGAGGGAGATCACAAAGGAGGAGTACAAGAACATCCTTCGAAAAGCAGTGCAGAAGGTAAGGGGCGGTGAGGTGAGGTGAGGTGGGGAGAAGTGGGAGAACTTTGGCGTGCGCTTGCCAGCCTCGGCCATTCCATGCAGATCTCTGGACCCTGACTCATACTTGGCACTTGTGGTGGAGCAGTAGTTGCTTTCAGCAGGACCGAGTCGTGCTGTTGACGAGGCTCCTTTTTAGAAGATCATGTTCTCTGTGGTCTGCAACATTGCTGAGGTGAAGCTGCCTGAGCTGAGACTTTACATGGAATGTGCCTTGGGTGAGAATGGTCACCTCTCTGCGTTAAGAACTCCGGCCAATCTCATCAAGCTGTTTCTGATAAAGTGAGAAAATACTTTGTGCCTTAATTCCTTGAGCGTCTGTGGTGTCCCTGAACTTTGGAAGAGGGCCTTGCAATTGGCTGATGTTGACTTTTGTCTCAAATCTTAGTGCTGACCAGATAGTGGCTAAAAAAGACCTGATCAAAGACCGGATCAACCGGTGATGTCTCGTGAGAGCAAGTAATGCTCTTGTGATCAGGGCAGTTAGAGAGAGAGAGAGAGGACGAGAACTGTATCCTCTCCCTGCTCTGCATTCTTGCTATCACTGGGAAATTCCATCAAATCAAAATTCCTGAGATAATGGCTGCAATTTCACATCTTCTACGTGACCTATGTGCATCAAGTGTGGTTTGTAGGAGAGCTGAGCAATGCCAGTTGCTGCTGATGTCACTGATCTACGCTCTAAACACTGATAAAGTTGTTTGTAGGGTCTGATCTTTCTCCCGTGTCTTGAAATGGGCCCTCAGAACTGCCACATTTTTTTGATCTGAGCGTCACTTCCTCAAAATCATCAGAAAAATGGGAAATCGACACTTCCTTGGTTAACATGTGTTGTATAAAACTGGTTGGATGGAAAAGTCTCTAGTAAAAATGAATAAATCTGCTTTCAGAGATGCTTCTGCATTTAGTTGGTGCTCAGGAGATAAGCCCTGGACTTGGATGCTTGACGTAAAATATTACAGAATCATAGAATCATCTAGGATGGAAAAGACATTCCAGATCATCCAGTCCAACCATAACCCTACTCTACCAAGTCCGCTGCTAACCCATGTCCCTCAGCACCACATCTCCACGGCTTTTAAATCCCTCCAGGGATGGGGATTCAACCACTGGCCTCAGCCAGGGCTTAACAACACCTTCAGTGAAAAAAATTTTTCTTAATATCCTAAACCTCCTACCTAAACCTCCCCTGGTACAATGTGAGGCCGTTTCCTCTTGTCCTATCACTTGTTACGTGTGAGAAGAGACCGACCCCACCTCTCTACAACCTCCTTTCAGGCAGTTGTAGAGAGCAAGGAGGTCTCCCCTCAGCCTCCTCCGCACTAAACAACCCCAGCTCCCTCAGCCACTCCGAAGACCTTATCCATGTTGTGTTCTCTGCTCTGTGTATCCCGCTGTGAGACCTGAGGGCCTGGGCAGGAATCGGCTCCCGGGAAGCTCGGGGCTCCTCCGTCCTTGCTCTGCAGCCTGCCCGCACCGCTGTAACGGTGTTAATTGACCCACTGCTTTGTCTCATCCCTCCTAGATCTGCCACAGCAAAAGCGGAGAGATCAACCCTATGAAGGTGGCTAACCTGGTGAAGGCCTATGTGGAGAAATACAAACATATGAGGAAACACAAGAAATCTGACGGTGACGATACACGGGAGGTGGAAAACTGAGAGCAGGCCCTGGCCAGCATGGCTCGGAGCGAGCGTGTGCTGGCTGCGAGCGCTGCGCCAGAGGGAATAACGGATCAGCACTGGCATCTCCTTGAAAAGAAAGCCTGGAGACGCGAGATGATGATAAGAACCTTCTTTTGAATTGTTTCCATATGGGAATGAACTTGGGTTCTTTTTTTCTTTTTTTTTTTTTTTTGGATTACCTACAGATGTAGAACTAAATACCAATCAAACACCTCAGACCAGCAGAGTAATTCGCGGGGAAACAGAAGCGATTCGTGTTTGGGACTCCCGGATTGCTGCCGTTTTCAGGGTTACTTGGGTCCCACTTTTGGGCTGTGTACCTGTCTTGGGAAGGGTCTCCAACGGGCCACCGCTTCTCCTGGGCAGTATATCCAGAGCTGTATACTGTTCCCTTGTGTTTATTTATCGAACTACGGATTGTCTTTAGGAAACTTCTGATTTAATACTTGAAACGTTGTATTTTTAGCCTGTTGGAGGGTGAGCGAGGCTTTGCTCGCTCTGTTGTTTGGGGATTGCGGAAATGAGCTAACCTTTGTAAATTGACTTCAGAAACGCCGCTCAAGCCGGGGCGTTTCCTTACGTTCTGTTGGAAGTAGCTCGTTAGCGAAACGTTTCATTTCGGGGTGGGAGACTGTGTTGCACTTCTGTAAATATGCACTGATGGCTGGTTTTGTGTCTGCCTTTCAGGAAAAAACAAAACAAAACAACAACAACAAAAAACGAAACAAGCCCGAAACAAAAAGCAAGCGTTGTGAATTTTCAGTAACAGGCCGGAGGGATAAGGTTGAGCTGATGTACAAAGCAGAAACGTGACAGAATTTATAAAGTTATTTTGAATGGTTTTAGTCCTGTAGCAGGTGTCGTTTATTGCTCTTATGGCTGGCTCTTGCCCGGGCTGTTCTGTCCAGCCCTGCACGCTCGGCTCTCGTGTCGGGAGCGCTGGAGCTGGGTGAGTCGTTGCTCCTCTCCTCTGGAGGAGGGCTGGTGTTCCTATTGAGGAGCAGAGGAGGCCAGCACACGTCCTGCCTTCATCCTGCTTCCTTTAAACCCCTCCTGGCCCACCTGTACTGCAGAGCAACCCCTCTTTTCACACAGGCACCCAAACACCCCGAGCACCCTTGAACCTGACGAACAGCATCATTCCCCATCAAATCTCTTCTCCCTAATGTGGTTAAACAGGGGAGCTGAAGAGAAAGCCAGGGAGTTACAACTTAGAAAGTGACTTTCCCTTCCACGGGGCCTGCATGTGCGTGGAGCAGACGGCAGCAGCACGTCTTGCATGAGGGCTTTCCTCAGCTCTTGGAGGAACCTGCCATCTTTGAGGAGAGTTGAGCTGCTTGGCCTCAAGGAGGAAACAGGTAGACTCTCTGGGATGAGTTTTACAAAGTAGCTGTAGCTCCTTTCTTTTTTTTTTTCTTTCTCCTCATGAGTGTAGGAAAACCCATCCAGAGCAAGACCTTTGATCCCTTGCTGGATCAGGTGCTGCCACCTGTTTAAGGGAAGAAATCTCATTTGTTCAACACACGCAGCAGTTTGGTAGTAGCATAAACCCCTTGTTCGTGTCCTTTCCTCTGCAGCAGTGGTGACACCAGAAGCTCCTTTAGCAAAGTCCAGGACGGTGCTGTGAGAGGTTGACCCAGGAGCTACTCTGCCACCCTCTTGGTCTTGTAGGCGACCTCCAGAGCTGCTTTTGGGACGTACCCATGGCCCTGATGTCTGGGCTAAGGTGGTTGGGTTGTTGGGAGCTTCTCTGGGGATGGATGGAGAAAGAGAGGGTGGGGTTCCTGGGCAGAGCTTGGGGAGGCGGGGAGCAAAACGAGGGGAGGAAACGAAAGGAGGAGGCTGAGCGACCGGGAAGATCCAGCCACAGCCACGTAGCAGGGCCATGACCCAGCCCAGAGCCTGTGAGTAGCTGCCCTGGGTCTGTGCTGCTCGGGTTCAGAGCGGTGGTGGGACCCCTTTGGCTTGTCTCTCCGATGGCGCTGGAGGAGAGGCCGGGTTTGGGAGATGGTGGAAGCTCGCTTTCCTGCTGGGCTCCTTGCATGTCCCAGGTTTAGGTGGTGAGAACTGGTGATGAGTCAGGCCTGAGCAGGGGGCCTTGCGCAACGGGATGCATCTGGTGAGGAAGTGAAATGAGGGAGAGGAAAGCAAATCTGACCATGTTTTGTTCTAGTATCATGCAATCCCCATCCCACATACTCCCGGTGCTCTTCTTGCCTGCAAACCTCTCCGCTCACAATACCCTCCTTTTGGGGCTGTTCTTGGCCATCACCGAGTCCCCTCTTGTGCACCCTGTGCTGGGGGGAACCCCACTGTCCCTGCGTTGTTTCTCTGGTCTCCTGGGGCTGGGAACATCTCTGCGGGGAATTGCAGCATGCATCTGGAGCCAGGGAGAGGATGTGAGAGAGGAAGTGTCTGAACTCCTTGGCCCCGGCCTCGGCGCATCTCCTTGGCTGTGGTCGAGAGCTGAGGACGGGCTGGGTGAGTTGTTTGGAGAGCAGCTCTCCTCCTGACGTGGGCTCTGTCCTGCCAGCCTGCTGCTGGGATTAGAAACCTGCTGGTTTTGGGGTAGATGCAGCTGTGGCTGCAGCTTTCGCAGTGCTTTAATGAGAGCAAAGCTGTTAACGTGGTGCTTGGGCTACAGCTCAGCGTTGGGTGGACACCGTTTCTTCCAGTGTCTGCAGGTCCAGCCAAGATCCTTGTGCCTTGGCTTTGGTGCCTCTCCTGGGAGGACGCAGGAGCTGCTCAACCAGCGCCTGTGTTTTGCCTCTGCTTTTCCTTGCTGGCCAAAATGATCCCAAAGTCATGCAGAGCTCAAGGGGAAAAAATAAATGGTCTGCAACCCAAAGGGTGAAGGTCTCTTAACCACCTTCTGTGTCCCACTCACCCAGGTCAGGGGCAGGAGGACGGTTTGCGGGAGGTGACGCTCTCCACGCAGAGGCTGCGTGTGCTGCCTCCAGCAGTCCTGCGCAACCCCGCGCTGGAGAGCCTTGACCTTGACAGGAACAAGCTCAGAAGCATCACTGGCATTTCCAAGCTTGGCAATCTCAAGAAGCTGATATTGTCCAAGAACGAGATTGTGGACTTTCCCTATGAAATCCAGAGCCTGATCTACTTAGAGAAGCTTGAGCTGAATCAGAACCAAATCCGGCTCATCCCGGAGGGAGTTTTCTCCCATCTCCCCAGGCTTAAACACTTGCGGCTGAACAACAACCGCCTCAGTGCCCTCCCCAGGGACCTGGCAGCTTGTCGAGGCAGCCTCCAGTACCTCAATATCTCCAACAACCTGTTCCGGGCCTTCCCCCAGCCTGTCCTGCAGCTGGCACACTTACAGGAGCTCCACGTGCAGAATAATGCCCTTCGCCAGCTCCCCAGGGAGCTCTTCCAGGGACACTCCCTGAAAATGTTCAAGGCCAACGGGAACCCCCTCCGGGAGCCACCCAGTGAAGTGTGCGCTGGTGGCATCCAGCAGATCCGGAATTATTTCAACCAGCTCCAACATGGTTCAGGGCAGGAGGACAAGAGGATCAAGACCATGTTCCTGGGGGCCTCACTGGCAGGGAAGTCCACCATCTGCAAAAGCCTGAAGCAAGGGCAAACCAAACTGGTGCCCAAGGAAGAGCGAACGGTTGGGATAGAGATCAGCGAGTTCCAGATTGAGGACTTCACGTTTCTCTTCTGGGACTTTGCTGGCCAGCTGGAATACTACATGACTCACCACGTGTTCATCACCCCGCAGGCGCTTGTCATCCTTGTCATCAATCTCCACATGTAAGTGCTGAGCTGGTTTGGATTCGAAGTGGAGTGGGAGAAGAAGAAAGGGGCTGGGAAGCTTTCCTCTGCATGCGTTCACACTATTTCCACTGGCCTTGGATGCCTGGAGAAAGAAGACCATTGGATGCCTGGTCTTCTCACAGCTGGAGTAGCTACCTCTCTCTCTCCCCCTTTTTTGCAGATCGCTCTTTAAATTAAGCCACTAGATCTGCCATGACCTTACCAAAGTCCTCTGTTCTGAGGGGTTAGATGAGCATTAACTCCTTATGTGACCATTGATCCCCATCTAAACAGCTTCGCTTTCTGCCTTGGAAAAAACTCTACGAGCCCTCCCTGGGAGCACCACAAGGTGAACGTGGAGGGAGTGTCAGGCTTGGGCTTTGTGGTCCAGAGGGATGCTCCCATCCACAACAGGGCTGGGATCTGCCACACCTCACAGCTTTAACTGGCTTAGCTTAAGGATGAGAAACTTAAAGATGAGCTTGGACATGGCCTGTGACAGCTCGGGAGGTCTGAGCTCTTTTCCAGTAAGCCCCTGGGACAGCACACGGTCCATGGTCAGGCCTGTGCTGGTGGAAGCTGGCTGGACATCCAGAGGGTTAGACATGAATTTGGGCTTTTCCCTCTCTTACCCAGGTACCAAACTAACAACAAGGCTTTCAAGGAGCTTGTTGGTTTCTGGATCAACAACCTGTCCATGCGGGTCCCAAACTCAGTGGTGCTTCCCGTGGGAACCCACGTGGACTGCTGCCGGGAGGAGGAGGTGGAGGAGAAGAGGCATGATATCATGGCCAAGATCACGGCCATGTTGGCGGAGAGAAAAAGCAACCTTGCTCACTTCATTGACAACCTGGAGGGCAGTGAGGAGCCCGAGTTTTATGTGGACCAGTGGGAGAGGCTGAAGGAGATGGAGAGCTGCACATTAACCGTAGGGCTGAGATTATTGTGGTTCCTTGCTGTCTGTGGTCACCCTGTTGTCTTCGGCAGCCCAGTGTGCTACTGGTGATGGTGACCTGGTGCAGGAGCTCCCTGGGGCTGGGGTAACCCATGGCTGTGACCTGCTGGGTCCTTGTCACTGCTCAGTGATGGGCATCTCCACCTGTGGCTTGTAGCAAGTGCCTGGGGAGGAGGGTGAGGGGTCATTTACCATCCCCAGGTGGTTTTCTGGGAACTGCTGCAGAGCAAAGGTATGACAGAAGCACTCTCTGAAGCTCAGCCATTGGTGTGTCCCATCCTTGGTGCCCTCCTTCACATTAGGTTCCTCCTGCACTTCACAGGATAGGACTCCTCTGGATGTGCTTTTGGTGGGTGTGTCCTTTCTCTCTTCCAGATCTTAAACTTAGTTGCTGTCAACTGCACGGATCACCGTGATATCAAAAAGCTCGAGGCTGCTATTCTGCAACATGTGAAGAATGAGGAGCTCTTCCCTGAGGTTGTCCGAGTTCTGCCGCCTGTCTACAGGCAGGTGGAAGCTGCCATCGTAGATATCGCACAGAGTGAGGAGATGGCAGACCATGGTGAGTGGTCCACCACTCCTGCCGCACCTTCCTGGGAGAAACTGCTGGCCCGTGGCTGGGATGGGCTCTCTTGTGCTTGCTGCACCTTCGGGCCCTGCTCATCTGGTGGGGGGATCGCTGCTGAAGACCTCGCAGTGTTATTGCTGGAGCATTAATTGCTGCTACCCAGCTCTGTCATTATGAGATCTGCCCCCAGGGCAGGTGCCTAGGGACAAGCACAGGAAAAGGCCCTTCGTGTCTTCACCAAGAGGCTTCACCACCAGGCTGTGGCTGGAGATACCCTGAGCTGGCCATGTTGTCTGATTGGGTTCTTTCCAGTCATATCGTCCTTTCTCCCTTTTGCCCTGTATAAGCCATTTTAAAAAATCTTGCAGGAAGGAGCTCTGCAGCTTTAGTGCTTCTGTGTGGTTTCCAAACCTATGTCCTGCTAACTTTTAGATCATAGAATCGTCAGAATATAGAATGGGTTGGGTTGGAAGGGACCTTTAAAGCTCATCCAGTCCAACCCCCCTGCAGTAAGCAGGGACATCTGCAAGTAGAGCAGGTTGCTCAGAGCCCCGGCCAACCTCACCTGCAATGGTGCCAGGGATGGGGCAGCCACCACCTCTCTGGGCAACCTGCGCCAGGCTCTTGTTACCCCTTTGAGGGCAAGGGCTTTGGTGGGCTGGTGGCTCCATGGGGAGACATCCCCAAGCCCAGGCTCCCGGCTGTGGGTGCCCTGAGGGGTGCCAGGCGCCACCACAGCCCATGAAATGAGACGTGCCACTAGGTATGATGGAGGCCAGAGGGTTTCACCCCTCTCTTCTAAGTGTAGGTGGAAACCAAGAGCAATGTCCTCAGTCCTAGAGAACACTCTTTCCCCAGCATCATGCTAAGAGACCGTGAAACAGGATCAGGATTGCGGAGGTGCCATGAAGCACAGAGCAAAGGGCATCTTCCCTGGACAGGAACGCAAGATACCCCCCACGCTCTGCTCTGCTCCTTCATCTGTCCCCAGACCATCAACGATGGGCCAAATCCTCTGCCAGCTCAGGCCACCGGAGCCGGGGAGTGCTGCCAGCGGCCCCCATTGTGCAGCCAGTCCTTCCTCTATTCATCCCTCCTCTCCTCCCAGGTGCCTCGCCAGAGAGGGAGGGAATCCTGTCAATCGTTAAGAAAAATACTGTGCAAATCATATTAAAATAAAAGGCTCTTGTAATTTTTAGTGTTTATTGAAGTGGTTTCTCTTTATTTCTTTTTCTTTTGGCTCCTTGAACATTTTGGAGCACAGCTGCCAAAAATGAAATGTTTGACCAGCCCCAGTGACGCTTCCATTGGCCTCGTTCCCTTCCTTTCTCTCTCCCCACACTTCAAAGTCTCTCGCTCATGCTATGCTTCTTTCACGTCACCTCCTGCTTGTCCTTTCCCTGCAGCCTCCCCATCCCTCCCAGGTCCTTTCGTCTTCTGGTGTGCCCCACTACTCCCTTGTGCAGCCCCAAGCAGCACCTGTAGACAGAGGCACTTCTTGATGAGCGACTAGAAATAAAGGAGAAATTGTTGCTGCTGAGGGTGGTGAGAGCCTGGCCCAGGCTGCCCAGAGAGGTGGTCGATGCCTGGCACCATTGCAGGTGAGGTTGGCCGGGGCTCTGATTAACCTGCTCTAGTTACAGATGTCCCTGCTCCCTGCAGGGGGTTGATCTAGATGACCTCTAAAGATCCCTTCCCACCCAAACCATTCTATGGTTCTACAGTTTTCTTATTCAATGTCTTTGTGCCCATTTTACAGATGAAGAAACTGAGGCTTGGCAAATGCAATACGCCCAAAGGCATTTCTCCTGGGTCTCCATCTAGCTTCTGTCCCATAACCACCCTGGTAGGGCACCAGCCAGCCCTACCAGTCTGACCAGTGCATACAGGTTTGACCTTGTCCCTGGGCTGCACACCCCCTTGCACGGCGCAGGGATGTAAGAAGACGCTGGACTCCCCTGTGCCAGTCCGTGCTGCGTTGCCCAGCTTGGCTCGTTCCCACTTTACTGTCAGCGTGTGATAGATACACACACCCCCGTCTGCTTTGCTGGAAGGAATGCTGAGTGCTAGGGCTGCCGGCATATTTAATCCCCTAATAGTATTAATTCCCTATTAAATTAAATATGTTGCTAGTTCAGTTTGGGGAGGAGGTGGTTGTGCCTCTCCCTCCCCCATCCTTTTATCCCGGTGAAGACACTGGAGCATTTGTTAGTGGAGGGGTGTGGGGGGGGAAGAAAAAGAATTGCAGCATTTATGCAGATATAAAAAAAAAAAAAAGAAAGAAAGAAAGAAATGGCAGATTATTTTTCAAAAAAAGCCAAAGAAAACTCCCCTTTTTCTTGCAAACAAGCTGCCTTCTCTCCGGGCCGTGGGCCTCGCCGCTCAGCCCCAGCGTGCTGGGCAGACAAAAGGGTTTCTCGGCAGGGCAGCGGGGCCGGAACGCCGGGAGCTCGGCGAGGCCCTTCAGCAGCACTGCCCGAGCCCAGCTCACGTTTCAAAGCTGTTGCTTTTAAACTGAATGCCCTTTTTTTTTTTTTTTATGCATATATGTATTCAAAGCGAAGTTATGATAAAAATCTGACACAGAGCTGAAAGCGAGGGGTTGTGTTGCGTTTTTGGCACAGACGGGGCTCATCCCTTCTGCGGGAGGCTGCTTGCCAGAAGACATCTTGGAGTGGAAGGAATTCAAGAAATCAAGGGTTTTGCATATTATTGGGTTTTATTTGTCCCACTGAGGGAGGTGAGAGGAAGCGTGAAGGGTTTGAGCGTAAAAAAATCTGGCCTGGGATATACCTGCGACTTAGCCAGGTGAAAAGTGTTGGATGATGGATTCTTCCCGGTGAATGAAGAGACAAAGGGGAGTCTCTTCCCTGTCTGACACTTTGGTAGCAGCATATTTCCAGGCAGGGGAGGTGAAGTAAAAAATCTGGTCTGGATCAGCGTGCTTGTACCTCATCAGATGGACTCTGCGATGCCATTTCAGATAAAGGCAATTTGCAGCCAGCACCTATAGAGGACACACGGTGGGAAACCTCTCCCAGTCGCTGGAGCTGTTTATTGGAGCTATCAGCTCACACTAGATCATCAGCTACATCTGACTCACTCCCTGGGAGAGAATTTTGTCCTCGTGTTTGTTGTCTTAGTCTCCTTTTTCATCCCTTCCTGCTCAAGACCAGCACGAGCTGAATGCTTCCAAACCTTCTCGCTAGGATTTTTGGATGGCATGTCCCTGCCCTCCCAGGAGATGGTCTGGTGAGCCCAAATTCACAGCCCTGATTCTTATGAGTTTCCAGGAACTGGCTGTGGAGAGCTGAATTTGAATTCAAGCACGTGTGCCTGCATCACTCAGGCAGCGAGAAAGGAGACGTGTACCGTGGTCCTCGGCTCCCTGATTACAATTAACCAATCCTCATCAGATTTTCAAATACGGAACGTTTAGAGGGAGTGTGGACAAATGCATAGCGATGATTTGTTAATGGTGTTCGGAGCCTCATAGCCCCTAATTAATGTATTCATGAAAATTACGCACAATGCAGGTTACAGAGAGGAGAACAGGTGGAACACAGCGATTCTGTTATTTAAGAATTTCTAGTCACCCAAAGCACTAACGGCTCTGACACCCAGACTCAGCCCCGTTTGTGCGTCAGGGGTGTGAGAAGGGCAGTTAGGACAGGCTGGTGCCCCTCACCTTGGCCATTCCCAGGCTCCCTGGTGCTTGTGTCACCCTGGATGTGGACCTGGTTGTCCTGACTGTCCCTGAAATCCCAAAGCCCCAGATCAGCTCCAGAAGAACAGCAGAGCCTCCCTGCCAAACACAGCAGCAGCTCCGAGTACATGAAAGCTCCGGGGCTCGTTACCTGCCCCAGGGAGAAGAGTGGAAATTGAAGACTAAGTGCGATTTGTACCATAGCTTCTTTGAACAGGGCATAAATGGCAGTTCTGGAAGCATAAAAGAGTGAGCGCGAAGTTGCCTGCCCGTGGAACGGAGGCACGCGGACGGGGCTGTCCCCGTGGAGCGCAGGCATGTGGTGTTGGTATGGAGAGGTGACAGATGGTGAACATCTCAAAGCATCTCTTCCCCACGCCCGAGGCGACCTGGGGGGATGCTGTATTTCAGAGAGGATCCTGAGGGGCTCAGGCAGGGGTGTGGGATGGGAAGGTGATCCCTCCGTCCCTCTGGCTGTCACCTTCATCCCATGTGAGATTCAAGCACTCGAGGAGAGGCCACCACAAACCTCTCTCCAAAGTCCTTCTGTCACAGGACAACCAAATGCTGTTTCCAAGGGCCCAGGGGATGGTCAGAAAAGTGCATCACAGCTGCAGCACTTACTCGATACCGTTTCCATGAGGATTTTGCTCACAGCTCTTTGCTAAGACCACGGCTTGCTCCAAGCACATGGTAACTGCAGATCTAAATTGCTGGTTTGTGCAACAGCCCAACTAAGAGCAGTAACTCGGTTACCCCTGGGTGTCTAGACTGGTGGAGTTCAGTGGGAAAACCATCACCAAGCCTGGCCAAAGCCTCCCACATCACAGCAAACGGCCCGTGGGATGAGCACTGCTCTGTGCACCTACAGCAGATGTGAGGATCATCATCATCATCATCAGGTGAGCCCAAATCCAGAGAATCCCCTTGGGCAGGTCTGGCACAAGGGAAGGGGAGCAGAAAGGAGATGGCCTCTAATAGGCAGATCCTTCCTAGGGCAGTCCTAGTAATTGCCCTTTATGATGTGTATTCCTTCCTTTTTGTTCCTATTATCATGTCTATTCCTTCCTTTTTGTAGAGAAGGATTTTAAAACGAGCAGTGCCCTCTCAGCCAGGCTGTGTGGGGCAGCTCAGCAAGGAGAGAGACCCAGAGAAAGGCCAGTGGCTTTGGAGGACACCCTTGACATCCTTTCTCTTTGCAGAGCTGTGGGGAAGGAAGACTGGAAAGATTTTTTTCCCAGGAAAGTGTTCCAAAAAGCCACCTCCCTGCCATGATGCTGTGCATCCAAGCCTGGCTGTGCAGCAAATAACAGATCGGCAAAACACAAGTAGAAGGAGCTGATCTAGCTCACGGGTGATTAAGGCTTTGGGAAATCTATTTCTATTAAACTGCCAAAGGATCTGGGCAGGAGGGGGAGAGCAGAAGCAGACATCTAAGTGACACTGCACTGTGAGTATATCCTGCATGGTTGAGTTACTGGCTGTGATTAAAGTCCCAAGTCCTTTCCTGAAGACTTAATTTGGGTTCAGACAACCAACTTTGCCCTCAGTTTGCTCTGCAGGGAGGCAGGCAAGCATCTGAGTCAAAGGGGAATGCCAAGGTACGCAAAATTAAAAGCCAGGGTGGCAAATGTCACCAGCAAAGATGCTCTTTGCTTTCTTTTCCTGTAGAAAGAGAAATAGAGAAGAAAGGAGGTGGTCATCTCAGAAGCATCTGCAGGGAGATCATTAATGCAATACCCGAGAGAAAAGGACATGGGATTAGTTGGTCCCAAAAGGACATGGGATTATTTGGTCCCCAAAGGACATTTTTTGGAGGCTTCACACCAGAACAAGCATAGAAGAAGCCACTTTCTTTTTGGCTCTGTCTGTATCTGACCCAGTGGATGCTCATTTCATGTGACATGAAATTTGATGTCATTTCATTTGACGATACCTGGAAAGGAACTCCTCTCACCTAACTTCAGAGAGGGATCCAGTTGTGTCTCAAAGTCAGCAGTAGAGCAGATGCTCTGAGGGGTCACTCCTGGGCTTGGTCAGGAGCAGATGATAGAAATGACCTTTGATAAAGGCCATCACACAACAAGCAGAACCAGTGGCTTTTTTTAAAAATGGCTTTTTTGCAGATCCCAGCAATGGTGGAACTTGAAGGGAGTGCCCAAAAGCAGGAAGTTCTATGACACGTGAACTGGGGCAGTTGTCCTTTTCTGAGTCGGTGTGGCCGAGTCCATGGAATAAAGGACAATTTAATTATAGCTGTGATAAACAGAATTGTAGAGGCCTGTTATAGACTTTTATTTCACGCAACAACATATTCAGTTAAATACGTTTTGCTCAACATCCTACTTTAGTTGCAGTCATTAACAGCTACCATGGGCACGGGGTGACTGGAGCACAGTCCCCAGACCTGAAAGAGCAGGAAACTTCTCTTGCACTTTCCCATTCTGCTCTCCACTGGAGGAGATCATCTCCGTAAAACATTCATGAGCAGCTTTAAAATAATAAAAAATTAAACAACCTTTGCTATAAGGTATGAAATATTTACCGTGCTGCTGTAAGCTAATTGCAGGCGGGAGCAGCGCGGTGCCGGGGCTGTGGGCTCGGTGGCACTGCCAGCATCCTGGGGCTGCAGCCCATTGTCACCACGCCCATTCCTCTGCCTGATGGGCTGGGGACAGGAGTGCTGGTGGGACACAAGAAGCCTCCAGCCACTGGGGTTTCCTCCTCATCTGGTGTCCGTGCCGGCAGGATGCAGCCCCAGGGTGCTGGATGGCCGTGGCGTGTCCATGGTGTTGGCTGCAGCGGGCTGCACCCTCCACAAATGCTCCTCAGGCTGGAACGTCGTCGTACTTTGTCACTTCTCCTCCTCATCCCAGTTGCAACCCTGAAGTGCACAAATGGAAAATAGCAGAGCCGGCTGAACGAGTCGGAGCAAATGATATATGTGACAAATTAAGCCTACGATTCTGTTCGCTTTAATCATTGCAATTTCCTCCAGTTTTTCGTGTTGTTTGGAAGTATTTAAACATCTTTGGGAGGGAGATTTTTCTTTCTTTCTTTCTTCTTTTTTTTTTTTTTTTTTCGGCTTGATTTCAAAAAGCTCGCCACGGGTGCTCAGTATTAAAGCTGTGCTTTAGCTGGAGTCACAACTGATGGGATCAGTCACCTGGTGCTGCGGGTTGGCTGCTGGGGAACCTCAACCCCGGCAAAGCCCAACAGCGGCTGCAGCAGCCGCTTCAGCGGAGGGACAGAAACACACTGCCTGTGAGACAGGTGAAGAGTAAACAACAAATGTTTGCAAAAAGCCAGTAGTACCTGAGTGGGATGTGTCCGGAGACAAGGAAGCGGCCTTTCCCACAATTCCTTTTCCTCCAAAAAACCAGGAGTTCCTGTGCCTGCAGCCTCCCCTCCAGCCCAGGGCTGTACCTGCGGTGACACAGCCCGAGTCCCAGCAGAGCCGAAAAGCCCCGCATCACACTGTGTCCATCATCCCCTCGGTCCTCCAGGGCATTAAAAGGTCATTTTGCTCCCTGATGCTGCAGCTGGGATCCGAGCGAGCAGAACCGCCAAGGAAGAAAGAAATAAACAACAGGCACAGAAAGTATCCGTTCTTTCCATTATTACAGGATTTATCTTCCTAATATACGGGGAGCGTTGCCTGGCAACCCCGGCTCTCCCGACCTCTGCCATCTCCCCCCAGCACAGCCCAAATGAGCTCGAACCACATGGAGCCTTCTCCGGCACAATCACAGGCTGATTTACATGGGCTTGGGGAGCCCTCCGAAAGCGCATTGCTCATCTCTTCATCAGCTCTTCCTTTCTTCTCCCTGGTGGCAAATGCCTCCCAGGGAGGGACAAGGCTAAGGGCAGCTGCTGGCTGGTCTAGGAGGAAGACCACCATAGCTTCTTTGCTGGAGTATCTCTGTGCTGGAAAGCCTGGCAGTGGGGCTGAGATGCTTCCAGAGCTCACCAACAAACATCAAACAGCATCTGTGCCTTCAAACTCACCCATCCTTTGCTAAAAGCCCCATAGACAACTTTCAAGCAGAAGCCACTGATGGTGCATCCATGGATGTTCATCCAGGCTCTGCTTGCATTGCTTAAAGTTCTCCACAGCACTTAGCAGAGATGCTCCAGGACCTTTTCGGTCTTCTGTGAAGAGCGAGGGATCCTTCTTCTATTGGAGAGCCTCTCGAAATGGGTGGGGTTTCTTCTGTGTAAGCATCCAGGATGCTTCCATGACTGCAGCATCCTTCCATCCCTCGCTCCTAACTTGCCATCCCTAAACTCCTTACTGCAGCTTCCTGATTGCTCCCAGCTCCCTGAAGCTGGTGAGCGACAGGGATGTCCTGTGAGGATCACACACAGCAGGACAACTCCTCACCAAGCAAGCTCTCCCGGCCCGCAGCAGTCCCGACGTGCCCAATCCTCGCTGCACCGAGGCTGGATCCAGCCCAGCTGGGGCATCGGGTGGGAAGTCGGACAAACGCTGCTGTTTCCATAGGCCTCAAGCCTCTGGAAGTGTCTCGGCTCTCCTGATGCTCACAAGCAGCTGGGTTTGTCCCACTGACATGTTGCAAGTGAAGTGATTAGTTCAGAAGGTGGGAAAATCCTGTGGGTAGAGGAAGAGAGGAATGAAAATACCCCGGCCCCGGGCGGGTTTGCAGCAGAGCAGCTGCGCTAACCTTTACAAACCTCTTTCCAAATTCCTCACGTCTCAGTAACACAGAAACGTCCTCGGGTGCGGAGATGGGCTTGAATGTGATTTACCCCCCGTCCCGTAGCCCGGCAAACCCATCGCTGGCCCTTTCACCGTGGCTGTATTTGCGGAGCGGCAGATGCCATGGTTACTATCTGTACAGCCGGGACGGGAACCGCTCCTGTTCCCCTGACAATAGCAGCGCCTGAAACTTTATTCTTCACTCGGGACGGCATTAATCATTCACACATCAGCAGAGAAAGGGGGTTCTGGCAGAGGGGACATTCCCCCTCCTGCCCCAGGGATTGCTGAGTGCTGCAGAAAAGTACTGTCATTGCAGCCCGGGCTGGGGAAGTGTTTCACGCTTCTGCAGATTGTATTTTCACCAATATTAAATATTTATATTTACCTTTTTCATGCACTGCCCCACTCTGGGATGTCAAATGAAGGAGAAAACCATCTGTAATGACAGGGGAGGTTTAGACTAGAGATAAGGAATCAATTTTGCTGCTGAGGGTGGTGAGAGCCTGGCGCAGGCTGCCCAGAGAGGTGGTGGCTGCCCCATCCCTGGCACCATTGCAGGTGAGGTTGGCCGGGGCTCGGAGCAACCTGCTCCAGCTGCAGATGTCCCTGCTCCCTGCAGGGGGGTTGGACTGGATGAGCTTTAAAGGTCCTTTCCCACCCAAACCAGTCTATGATTCTATGACAGCAGAAGAAATCGTATGGCCAAAGCCCCGTCCGAGGCGCATAGCCCAGTCTGAACGTACAGGTGCAAACGTCATTTGAACAACCCCAAAATCAAATCAAGGTGCGCTGAAGTGCCCCTGCCAAGGCTCGGCTGAGGAAGGAGGGAAGTGGGGAAGCAGGGTTGAGGAGAAGGGGGAACAATGAGGGTTTTCCCAGGAAAACAGCTTCCAAAAGCAGACCAGTGATTTTTGCAAACTCCTCTGTCTTGCTTTGGAAGACAAGCTACTGCCCAGAGAGACCGCAGGTCACGGCTGCGTTAACAAGCAAACAGTCCTCTCCAAGCTCACAGACTTCTCCTTTAGAAGAGCCACACTTCTCAGCTTTTGCTTTCTGTAACACTAGCGCACAGCAAGGTGCACAAAGAGCCCCCGGAGCCCCCCTGCAGCTGCGGGCAGAGGAGGGGAGGACAACCCGAGAGGAGCGGGCGTGGAGCTCGGTGCAGAACAAGGAGCTCGCACAGATACTATGGTGACGAGCATTGTGTGGAGAACTGAATAGACCAGAATAGAAAAAAAAAAAAACCAACTTCAACAGTATCACAGCCAGGATCCAGCACGGCTCCAGGAGAGCCGAGCGACTGCCTGCACTTGTAAACTTGAGGGTGGGCTGCTATTGTAAAGCAGGAGCTGGCGGGAGAGGTAGGGGCAGGGAGCGATGGAGAGAATTCAGGTGAAAAAAGGTTAAGTGCAGCCAGATATTTAAGTGAGACGAAGTCGCCCATGAGAGCAATGCAAACAGTTCATTGCAAGGAAACCTGATCCAAGGCCATTCATAGCACAGACCCAGAGACAAGCAAGTGCCCCCTCCCCTTCCACTCCATGGGATCTGGCAAGGACAGTGCTGGCTCAGAGTTCATAAATTCTTCGGCAGAAAATACTTAGATACTTAATCAAGGGCTCCTCTGTTACCCCAGAACAAGTTTACATTATTAGAGAAAAAAAAAAAACAACCCACCACACCAAATCCTCAACCAAACAAAAAGGGTCCTAAATAAAGAGATAAAGCCGTATGACAGGACAGCAATAAGAGCTTTCAGGTGTATGTTCTGCATAAGATTTCCAGGCAGTTGGTTTAGTTAATGGATTCTCTTAATCTTTCAGCTGTCAGTTTGCAATCTATAGCCTACTGTTTCTTCCACACCGTATTTATAGGGACAAATTCAAACTTGTATAAACAGACAGGAGTATCTATTGTTGTGCAAGAGCAGGACACAAAGGGAGCTTGTCACCGATACATCACAGCTGTCTGAGAGCAGTGCCTGGCAAAGCCGGAGTGAGGGCAAAGGCAAACCAGGAGCCGGGAAGGATCCCGAGGTGTTGGGGAGTGTGGGAACGGGGGCAGCCTGGGCCGGATGGGGAGGGACCGGAGTGGGCAGGGAGGTGGGTGAGGACCGCAGGGTTTCAACTGTGGCTCTTTGGGATGCTGAGAGCACCGGCAAAGCTCTGTCACGCTGCTGCAGCTCTGGGTGAGAAAGTCGAAGCTTCAGTTAAAACATAGGAGCTGAGAGAGAGCTTGAGTTTTCTGAGTTGGTTTGTAACCAAATCACGAAGGGGAAAGATGGGGGGAAGATGGTGGTGAAAGGATGGTCAAAATAAGACAAGTCTGTGCAGAGGGTACGTCCTGGGAAAGGAGACCTACGGACACATTGCTCTCTCCTTTAAAGTCCAGCTGTCCTTGTGCTCTGCACAAAAATCCCCTCGTGTTGGGGGAACTGGGATATGTCTGTATTAACTGGGAGGGGTGGAAAGAGCCATGAAGCTGCAGCACCGTGTGGCTGGCGGGGCAGCCTGGCTTGCACGGGAAGCACTTCCCAGGCCTGGAAGCTCAGTTCCTGCTCCTCCACTTTTGTTCTCCAACCCTCTGTCACAGCATCACCAGCTGCTCTGAGGGAGGGGGGAAACACCGGGGTCACTGCGTATCGACACCAGCTTCTCGGGACCCCCAGACTGGGAAAACATCACCCAAGCCCAGGGAGAGATGACAGAGTCAAGCCAGCAAGAGGTGACGGTGAGGAGATAAGGAACAGGAGTGGAGCAATGGGATGCCAAGATAAGGAGGACAAAGGCGGTGAGTAAATCCTAATGATGCACAGAGGCAGGAGAGGAGGGAAAGCTGCAGGATCCCAATTCCCACCAGCTCGCACGGGATGCAGGCGGCACAGCCAACGCCTGCGGAGAGGAGATGTCAAGAGGCCATCGCAGGCACTTACTGCACCGGTTCTGCTGCTGTGGGTACTGTCTGGAAAAGCTTCTTTTCCCTTCGCTAACTCCAGTTTGAGGCAAGGGAGGTACCTCACCGTGCCCTGCAGCAAACCCGCTCCTGGCACCAGCGGAATACAAATAACCAATAACAACTGAAGATAAGTTTCTGCCGTAGAAGTCTGACGGAGCCCTGCAGAAGGATGCTACCCAGCACAGATCGTAGATATGTTTATGGGCAAAATGCAGAACAAGGGAGATAGGGACTAACTCCCACTGCTGCCCTGCTTTGTGTGCTCAGGCACTCACAGAAAATGTATCTGAAATTGCTCCCCTCCAAACTCACCCCTGCTAAAAGATTGTCCCCATCTTTCTGACAGGCCCCTTGTAAGTGCTGAAAGGCTGCAATAAGGTCTCCCCAGAGCCTTCTCTTCTCCAGCTATTCCTGCTGCTGCTCTTCCTCTGCTCTCGGCTAATGGAGCAGCCTCTCTCTGCCATGGTGCTGGCAGGTCTCTGCAGGAGGTTCGCAGTGCTGCCCGTCTCAGGCTTGGGCTCTGAGGCAGCACCGGGGCTGACCCTCGTGACAGGGAAATACAGAAAATTTTCCCAGGGTGTTAAGCAGGCAGGAGGGTGGCAGGGAGATGGTGCAGGAGAGTTGAGCGGGGCAGCTGGGACAGTGGGAAAGGTCACATTGGCTCGGGACCACTGCCACCCCTGCAGCAGAGGAGCCTCCCGGGAGATGCTGCATTGCCCGGGATGCAGGGAGCAGCAGCCTGGACAGCTGGAGCGAGCATCCCGGAGGAAAGCGGACACGGCTGGATGTGGCCATGGAGGAGAAGGAGAAGTTTGTGCAACAGGAGGCAAGAAGATGCTCGTTGTCAGGGCGGCTAATGGTTTATTGAGAGGGAAGGGGTCAGGAAGGCGTCATCAAGCCCCGGTGCAATTACGCCACGTATCCAGTTCTGGCTCTTCCGGACACAACTCATCTCTCTCCAGGGTAATGCAGCTGCCTCCTGCACCTGATCCCCGCATTAACACTGTCACAAGCTGATGATATTATCAAGTGAAGCGTAGCCTCCAGAGCAGGCAAACTTTAACCCTTCCCATGCTGGCAGCGTCGGGGGGGATGAGCCCTGGGCCGTGTGGAACAACAGGTGAAAAGGGACTTTGAAAGAGGCACAGTGGAAATGGAAGACAGACCATGATGGATGTAAGCTGGTGTCAAAGCTGGAAGTCTCAATAATATTTTTGGCAGCACATTGATCCCCTGGGATTTTCCCAGTGGATCAGATTGGATGAGCCTTTGTCTCTAAATGGATCATTCTCCAAAAAATCAAGCCTGCTGCCATTTCTCCTCCCTCCTGACACTAAACAGAGACATGAAACAATCACACCAATGCTACCGCATCTTCATGGCAATGTCACAAGCACCTGCAGCTGCAGTGGGCATGGCCACGTCCCCTGTCCTACAGCAATCCCCGGCTCCTGTCTGGGAGCACAGACCTGGGCAGGGCAGGACCTCCCAGAGGCCAAGAAGCAGCTCTCTAAAGGCTGGATTTGGTGGATTTGTGGTCAGAGCCATGTAAAAAGCCTCCAGCATCTGGGTTTCTACTGTCTCTCCTTGCAGGCTGATTCCTTGGCACCATCTTCCCATGAAATGCTGGAGCTGAGGTCCATGAGCATCCAACCCCTTGGGTCCCTCCCTGTCTTCTCGTGGGGCAGGAGCCTCCTGTGCTCCCATGCTGGACCTCAGGGCCAAAAAAAGGAGCATGTGTGACTACCGAAGTGTGACTGAGGTGCTGGAAAAAGCCTAATCCTGCCAGCCAGCAACGTGCTGAGCCTGCTACACCCTCCTCCTGCACCATCCGTGCCCAGCAGCCTGCAGCTCCCTCCTCCCCAGGGAGCCCACTCCCCTTCCCAGATTTGCTGCAAAGGTTTAAATTGTGCTGTTAAAATCTCCAGGGTACGGAAAGCAGAAGGACACAAGCTCCCGTCTCAGGGAGCCGAGCAGCTGATTTAATTCAACATTCCCACCAGAATCATTGTTTGATTTGAGGTCGGAACAGGTAATTACAGCATAACATTACGGCGGGTGCCAGAGCATGTGCCAGGGCTGTTCTGGAGCAGCCCTGTGCTTCAGCCTGTTCTTTCTCACTCATTACCAGCTCCGGAGGCAGCGTCTCCAAATCCCTCTAAACTCCTGTTCTCTCTCTCCTTGATTTCCCTCTTGTCCTGCAATGCTGAAGTCTGCAAACAACTCACTTAAATCCGTTCCTCCACTGTCCATTAAGCTTTTAACACTCGCTGCATTTCCCAGCAATGACGCAGATTATATTGCAGCTCCTTAAACGTTATTTTGTATTGATTCCACGTATATATATAAAAATACACACAGGCACACGAGCATGCACACATATATTGATGGATATATTGATATCCAGCAAGTGGTTCCTGTAGGTGGAGGGTACAGGGGGCTGGCTGCTGTTGCCTCCAGGGAACCAGGGTATCCTTGCCCATAATAGAATGGAGAGGCCAGATGCAAGGGCAGGTTCATAAGCAATAACTGCTGAAGCAAGGGGCCTTTCCCCAGGGTGAAGGACTGGAGTTAGGTGCTGGGCTGGTTTGAGTCTGAGATGATAGAGTAATTTCTTCTCAAAATGCCCTATATGGGGAGGTTTGCCAGTGCTGTCATGGGCTTTGGAAGATCAGCAAAGCATGCTGGGTGTCCAGGCACTGACCGGGAGCTGGCTGGGGACTGGTTTTCAGCAGATGATGCTTTGAAACCTCTCTCAAGGCATCATCAATGGAGGTGGAGGCTGGAGTAAGTATCTGGGAGCCAGGAGCTCTATTCTGGGGAGACAGGACCCTTGCAATGGATTTGGGGCCCTGCGTTTCACATATACCATAC
>JAVSBS010020783.1:26916-37607 GCA_033124195.1 Coracias cyanogaster
AGTCTCCTTCTCTGGAGAGATTCCAAAGGTGCCTGGACACGATCCTGGGCCCCCTGCTCTGGGTGAGCTGCTGGAGCCGGGGGGTTGGACAAGATGATCTCCAGAGGTCCCTTCCAACCCCCACTATGCTGGAATTCTCTGTACATAAATTCTACAGGACTCTCTGATATCCTGTTTAATTCTCAGCAGGTAAGGGCTCATATTAGAAAAAGCTCCAGTGGCAGTTGCGATCATCAGAAAACGTTTGATTGTCTCAGCTGACAAAACTCTTCTCTGGTTCCTGCCAAAGCAGGAGAAAGTCCAACTGGGAGGGGAGCGCATGAGGAAGCAGGCACCATTCAAGCCCATCAGCAGAGCACTGGTAGGTACCAGTAGGTACTTGTAGAAGGAGACTCCACCACTGCTCTGGCCAAGGCCCTGACAACCCTTTGAGGAAGAAATTCTTCCTTGTGTCCAACCTAAACCTCCCCTGACAGAACCTTGTTCTAGCCCAGCTGAAATCTGGTCTAGAACATTTTTAAGGGTTGTCGGTCCACTGTTTTTCATGACAATTAAGTTCATGTAACATGAAAACAAGCAAGAATACCGCGAAGTCGAAGCAAGAGGAATGCTGGGATGCTGCTAAATGTCTAGATGTGCCTGCATCATTTTCCTCAGGAAAAGATTTCACTTAAAAAATTCTACAAATACACCAAAAGGGTATTCTAATTAACAGATGTGCAGGTCACTCATATTATTAAGCAGCTTCAATAGACTAGTGTATCGTACGTGTCTCGGGAGAATCAAAGACAAATAACTCTGCGTACATGGTGCAAGAAAGGTAGAAAGAAAACATACAGACTGGAAAAAAAGAAAAGAGGCTATGGAAGCTCCAGATTTTATCCAGAAGATGCATACGTACAAGCTCCAGCTTTTGTTTGACATTCTCCTTCTCATCAGCACATGACCAGGAATCCTCCAGGCTTTGGGTAATCTTCCCAAGCTGTTCGGGGAGGGGATTATGGTGTCTGTGTAGAGCACTTGGCAAAAGAGGTGCCCCAACCCACCGAACGGGCTGCTGGGCTGTACTGAAATGTCAGGCACCAAGATGCAGGGTAGCCATTTGTGAAGACTTAACGGAGCCCTTCCTGCTGTCGCTGATAAATTCTAGAGCCAACAAAGGCTTTCACAGCCTCCTTCCAACAAGTCTCTCCTGCCAACTGAGTGAAAAACCAGCAGCAGAGCAGAGGGAGCTGCCAGTGCTGGTTCAGCCTCAGCGCACACCTTCTGTTATGGAGAAGCAGGAGGAAGGGGCGAGTTCCTCCTCTGAAGGCACTTGCTCCTTTCTTCACCTCTTTACTGACCCCCTGCTCCGCGGCGGGCACAGAACAGGTTGCTAAAGCAGCAAATAAAATAACTAGAGAAAGTTAAGTATCAGCTCACCGTCCATGTCAGGGAGTCATTCTCACTAACTAACAGGTTTGTAAAGAGATGACCCTGCAGGTGAAGCAAAAAAAATAAGTATCAAGACATAAAAGATGGGGCCGAAGCACCATCATTATGGATAAGTGAAAAACGGGAAGCGGACATCTGCAGAATATCAAGGCATGTGGGCTGGGGAGGATGGGACAGAGGAGAGACAAAAGCGAGGAGATGGTAAGGTAAGGTAGTGTGGATGTATTAAGGACACAACATGAAGCGAGCCAAGTAAAGGGAGAAGCAATGAGCATCTGAAGAAATGCTTGAAGACCCATTCCAGTATTATTACACTATACACGCTACTTAGCGTCAGGGATACGAGGACACCATGAGCAACTTCTCATTCATTGCTCCATAGGGGAGACGAGATGAAACGTTTTTACTCTGAACTGGAGGTGAAAAGCATTCAAATTCCAGAAGAAGCTGCTAGGCTATATAATGAGCAGATTTGAAGCTACTTAGAGGAAACAGCATCAGAGGAGGATGTTCATCACCCTGGGCAGGCCACACAAATTAAGAGAAAGTAGAGCTGTGAATTACAATGAACAGAGACTAAATAGCTGCCTGTGTTGGATTAAAGGATTTAAATTGTCAGCTTGATGTATAATGAATGTGAAAACCCAGCACTTAATTAAATGGCACATGATAGAATAACTTTGTTATGCTTTAAACTGCTTAAGTTATCAAAGTATTCCTTATATTTAGCAAGTGTTTAGCAGTATCTCTCTCCTTTGTGAGATCCACAAGACATTGGTCATTTACTCTGTGCTCAGCTGCGGCAAAATAATACGGAACTTCTTTTATTTGACTTTTGTTGTTGTTCTGTAATTGGATTTTTCCATCTTGGCTAGTGAACTTCTGGCAACGCCGTCGCTGAATGCTGCTGAGATACAACGATGGGCTACCACGTGCTCCATGGACTCCCCTGTCAACACCTTGCTACCAAACTGAGCAGACACTGGGGACTGATGGTTCTTCCTCACCCCCGCCTCCCTGCTCACCACCCCTAAAATGACCATTAGCTCTTCAGCCGTGACTGCTCACGTGTGAAGGGTCCCAGCACAGGGCTGAGAGAGCAGCCTGGCCACTGACAGCCTTGCTCAGACCTGGCTTGTGCCCAACAAAAACTTCAGCCTCCTCCTTGTTTGCCTTAAAGAGTACATCTGCCACAGGGGAGGACAGACAATGCGCTCTGCAATTGAATTTCGGTAACAGGAACCACCTTAATTCTTCAACCTGGGAAGCACAACTAATTGAGTTACTTTGCACAGAACGAGGAGCGTTAGAATGGAAGTTACAGAGGAGAATTGGCAGATACAGCAGACGAGGGATCACCATAAGGGATGGGACAGGGCTTCTGAATCACTCTTTGAAGGCATCCTATAGCCCAGAAGAACTTAAAGACTAAATAAAAGCCATGAAGAGCATTGCTCCATACTATGAGGGCTGATATGAAGAAACGTGACCACACAGTTCTCCAGCAAATTTGTGATTTTGTTTTCCTTATCCCATTCAATTTATCACATCCTTTTCTATTTCTCAAGCCTCTGGCAACTCACGTGCTGGTTATTTAAAAGGTCTGCCCAACCCCAGAGTCCTTGTGCGCAAAGGATGGTGAGGAAGAGGATGAGATAGGAAGGACCCTCCCTCCTTTTCACACAGGCACAACGAGGACCCAGATCCCGGAGATGACCCAGAGTCCCAAGGGGACACAGGCACACTCAGATGAGAGATGTGTTACATAGACCATCAAAAACTGAAAGATAAAAAGACAAAAAAAAAAAGTACTTACAGCTACTGCTATTCTTCCCAGCACATGTTCCGGAATTTTTCTATAAACATCCAAAGAACCCCCTGCAGGGACAAACAAAATGTGCTTAGGTAATCCAGAATGAAATACTGCCCTAGATTTGAAGTCCCGAGGGTTTTCTAGGCCTTGGTTATTAATAAAAACACCATCAATGATATAACAATAACTGTGTCAGAAATAACTGACCTTAAAAATCCACCAAACTCTGAATAAACACACGAAACAGTACTCGGGTCTCTTAGGACCCACGTTACTTATTTGATGCTCAAACTCCTGCTGGAAAACCTCCCAGTCACAGGACAGGATATCGACTTTGAGGAACACGAAACCACCAGGCTTGGGGTAACTTCTCAGGAACAACAAAATCATCACTAAAAGCAACAGGGGACTTCAAAGTGTCCTAACCCTTGTTCCCAGACCTGGTGCTACTGCTACACGCTATCTGATACGATGCTTAAACACATATTTAAAGCTGTTTCCTCCTGATGATCAAACCAGTGGAAGTTTGGCTGAGCAGTTAGTGTCTACGCTGACATCTGAAAATGAAAGACAAGGAGCTCCTGGGTAAGCAGGTCAGTTTTAACAGTAAATTCCAGTATGGGACAAAATTTACTGTCTGGTATAAGCCCATCCTACACTCCTGGGGGAAAGTGAGAAGCCAAAGTCCCTCTGAACGGCCCTACAGACATTCCCAAGGGACTGGGAAGGATCGTTTCCCTTATCTGCCAAACAGGAGATTCATGATCCATCCAGTGTTCAAAATATCCCTAGGGTGAAATACAAATTCTTGGGCAAGACAGTAAATTTAAAATCAAAAACTAAAATATCCAAGTAGAATGGGGGTTGGACACGATGATCTTTAAAGGTCCCTTCCAACCCAACCCATTCCATGATTCTAATGGCAGAAAAAAGAAATAATAATGGACATGCAAACTACAGGTAGAGCATGTTACACTTGGCCTGCAAGAGCATCTTGTCTTATTCAAGGCTGGAGGTTCTCGAGGTGCTCGGCACTGATCCAGCTCTGCTCTCAGAGTAGCACATGGATTTTACTGGTGGCACCACTGGGAAAAGAGTTAGGTTCTTTTCTGAACTCAGCGGTTCAGAAAAGCACACCTTGTACTTTGCTCACGGTTCCGTTTTTAGAAGTAAACGCCATTCATTCTGAAATGTTGAACCCCAAAGACGTCACAAGGTCCTTACTCCAGCCGTGATTATAGAATAGTTCTCTATTATATTATGCTTCTTATTCTAATGATCAGGGTTTTGTGGTTTGGTTTCTTCCCCTCATTTTCCGTCACTTCTTCTGTCAGAAATACAACGCGTGTTTGTTTTCACTAATGTTGCCCTGATTCCAGATCATTGAAGCTACTATTCGTTCATTAAGTTTAATTACTGTCCACATTGCCTGTGGATTATAATGAATCTCGGTTTTAAAACTAAATCTAAGTATTATTTAATAGACGTAAGAGCATGTAGCATCACTGGGCCAGGCCTTGACAACCCTTGCCAGCAAGAAACTGGTCCTCATGTCCAAACTAAACCTCTCCTGGTGCAACTTGAGGCCGTTTCCTCTTGTCCTGTCACTTGTTCCTTGGGAGAAGAGCCCAACCCCACCTGGCTCCAACCTCCTTTCAGGGAGTTGTGCAGAGTCAGAAGGTCTCCCCTGAGCCTCCTTTGCTCCAGGCTCAACAATCCCAGGTCCCTCAGCTGCTCCTCACCAGATTTGTTCTCTAGATCACTCACCAGAGATGTCCAGACCCCTCACATCCCCTAAAGCATCACGGAGGGATGCCAGGAAGACTGTGGTGGTGCTCAGCCGTGGCCCTGCAGTGCCCAGCCGTGTCCCCAGCCCCGGGAAGCAGCACAGACAGCAGCACTCTGTCACCGTCCTTGCAGCGAGCACAGCTGCTGAGACAGCTCAAGACTTGTGGTTGAGCATTTGCTATTTGAGGGACATATCCAGAGAGGACAAGGGGCAAGAGCTGCAGATGGGCCTGAGCCACAGATCCTAATGAGTCTCCTCAACCAGGTCACCTTTAATTTGTTGATGAGAAAAGGGCACCTCTCAACCTGAGGAGTTCAGAGCATCATCTCACCCTCGTGTCAGCTCATGACGCTCCAAGGTCTGGATGATTTAATGTGCTTGGGGAGAACTTTGCTGCTACTGCTGAATTCAGTCCGCGGCAGAACTTGACACCTTTAATTACAGGAGCAGAGCTGGGCTCCAAGCGCAGCAGCGTATCTGGAGCGGGATCATATTGGTGCAATCAAATCCTTGCCGAGAGTGCCGGGCTGGGCAGGGTGCGTGTTGGGGGAAGCGGGAGCTCGGGCTGCTCCTGCCGAGCACATTCAGCTGCCTTCTGCAGTTGCTTTTGGCTTGAGGAATAAATCTGGGAACAGTTCTACCTGCTAGAGCAGTTCACAAAAAGACAAAAAGGGACAGAGCAAACATATTTAAGCTCTTGCTGTGCTCGCCTGGAGCAGCGGAATCTGCCTCTGTGAGCAGAGCTCTGCAAGCCGAGAGACAAAACCCTTCCCAGGCAGGAGAGCCAGGACATCCACCTCCCAGCGCTCACCTTGGCTGGGCTTGAGCCCTGCTGGGATCGCTCTTGGGATGGGCAGAGCAGCCGGTGCTGGAGCAGAGCACGCAGGGCAGCAGGACAAGCTGACAAGGTGCCTTGCACAGCCCAGCACCCGGGTGTTTGACGGTACCCCAGCCTGCAACCGAGGCTGCCGTGTGAACCACCTCGCCCCGTGGATCCAGGGCCAGGAGCCAAAGGCTGTTCCCCAGCACTGGAAAAGTGGTGATGACAAGTGTGACAAATGCACACACAAAACCTTCCCGGGTTTCTTTTCAGGCTCACACACAGAAAAATCAGTGGGCCCCAGCACTTTCTGAAGCATGACCCCATGGCTGCCTTCTCCAGCCTGCTCCTCAGAAAGGATGGAGTGACTCCTGCCCTGGGGGGGCACCGACCTCCATCTCACCTTCCCCTTCACCCTGGGGAAGAGGAGCCCAGCCTGTGCCCTCGGGCACAGCAGCATGGGGAGGGTTGAGGACAGGAGTGCAGCACCCATGGGTGGCAAGTGGCCAGCCCCAGGGACAGGGGGACAGCCAGCAGCAGGTCCCCTAGCCAGGCCATGGCCATGGGGGGCTTTGTGGGGTGATGATGGTGGTGCCTGCTCCCGAAGCTCCCTCTCTAATAGGACATTTCCCATGTTATCCCAACAGCTCTGGTTTCCAGTCAGTTTATCACCCACCTAAAAATCGATGACAAGCCAGGGCGACCCCCTGACCTGGAAGTATAAATTGGCCCTAATTATCACAGCAGCTCGTCATGCGCTGGGTGCTTTTGCCCGGGCCTGGAGCTGGGAGCAGTCCTGCCCTCTGACCTCGCTGCATTTCTCTTGGTTTAAGGGCTTTTCTCTCCATCCCATCCTGCGATTCCTCTGCCTGTACAATCCACAGCTGCTTCCAGGTCCTTCCCGCTTCTTCCGAGCCTCCTCAGCACATCTGGGATCTCTGAGGACAGTGCCAGTGATGCTGCCAGTGACACAGCCCCTGCCAGACCATTAAAGTACCATCTCCCCACTCCTGGCTTTTATGCCCCGTCCTCAGAAATACTGCTCATTTTCTTTGCCTTCAGCCAGTCCATCTTAAAAATGAGGGTGAAGTATACACATTTAATTAAAGTTTGTGAGATGCTTGAGGAGAGTCAGATAAATAAAGAGGAGCCACAATGGCACAGAAGTATTCTGAGGAATGATGGGCACCCGGGGAACCAAGGCAGGTTCCCGGGGGAGACCCAGGGGAATGCAGCGGTTTCTCCCCCATCTCCTTCCCAAGCCCTTGGCATTTGTTTAGTCCCAGGCTCTATCCAAGGTAAACGGGGCTGTCGGACCCTGCCACCTCTTCCCACTCCAGTTGCCAGGGGCTGCTGAGTGCGCTGGCGGTTGAGCAGCCCTTGAAAGGCTCCTTTCACTGTAATTAGACATGTAAAAATGAAAAACCTAAGGAAAAGAATTTATGCATCTTCTAATAGCCCTCAAGTGTCCATCCAGCCACAGCCTTTTTTTTTTGCCTGGGCTTTTATTTGGAGAGTTGCTATAATTTATGTCATGCAATTAGGTTTTTGTCTGCAGGCTCTGGGAGGGACCGTGAGTGAGGAGCAAGGGAAGGAGGCCTGAGCTTGGTGAATAGACGGAGAAGGGGCAGCAGCTCTGACATGTGCATCTCCATTCGCCCCAGAGAGCCCGCAGCCCTGCCCGTGGGACGGCGGAGCCAGGATTCGTCCCAGCCCGGGACTGACCAGCTCGGAGGGCAGCAAAAGGGTCTGAAGCAGCCCAAAAGTAGAGACCAGAAGAATGATGAAACAGGGGAAAAAAAATCCCCCAGTGGAGCCTAGCTCTGGTGGGAATGGTGCCCATGCCCGCAGAAAACTCAGAGGGGAAGGTGGTGCTGGGTATCGGGTGGGGTTAAAGCCGCATCCTTCAGCAGTTGCTAAGTAACAGTGTCCTGTCCTCAGCATCACCCGTCCTCAGCATCTCCCGCCTGCAGCGCTGGAGCGGGGACCGATCCTGCTGCTCACTGGGGTGAGCATCTCCCCGGGTGCAGGGGGAGAGGAGGGACCCGCTGGGAAGGAATTGGTGAGAGCATCACAGAGCGCCTGGGGCTGAGCCATCGCTCCCGCTGGGGAGGGCTGTCAGAAAGGAGGGGTTGCTGCTCTCCTCGTTCCTCCAGATAGGCTTCTCCAAACACAACAAGGCTGGTTTTTTCAGCCTGCTTGCAGCAGGATAAACCCAGCAGATAGAGCCAAACACAGAGCAGAACACGCTTCCTGTGACTATTTGCTCAAAGTCATGTGAAATTCACATTCGGAAAAACCCATGACCCACTGACTCTTTCTTTGCACAGCAAAATCCTTGAACTTGAATCCCCAAAAGAGGGGCTTTAGCTCAGTGTCCACCTCACTCCCTTTCCTTGCCCGCGGCTGGCCCGGTTGGCCAAGTGCCGCTTCCCCAGCCCCTCGCTGCCCAACATCTGCCACGAATCCCTGCGGGCAGAGAGCTCCAGAGAGCACCCGCAGCCCCCTGCCCACCCGCAGCTGCCTGCTGGGGAGGCCGGAGGAGATGTAACCAGCAGAGGTGGAAAAAAAACCCCAGAAACAGTCAGAAACCATGCTGCCAAAACATGCACATTCAGCAAATGCTGTATCTGGGGTATCAGCAAAAGTAATCACAGCCTGGACTGTGCTGGGCAAGGCAGCTCCCAGGGTGCTGGAGGCCCCTTATCTCCCCTAGACCTGCTGAGTGACTGAACAAACATGGGCCCCTGCTCCCCCCCCGAGAAGCGAGTTCCTCCCCATCACACAGCCAGGACTTTCTCCTCCAAAGCCGGGTCCGAGCCCCCATCCCCATCCCGGTCCCTGGCACGGTGTGGTGCAGCCAGCTGTGCCGAGCCCTGGCAGATGTGAAAGCCAGATGATGCTCTCGGCTCCTGTCTCGCTCTCATCTCGCTGTCAGAGGAAAAACATCACCTAACCTGACACGCAGATGGTGCGGGAGGGTTCCCCCCACCTTGGCCTGGCACTTCCAGCCATCTCCCCCTTGTCACAGGTCACCGGCACTGGGGGGAGGCTGGCGGGGCCATGCTGGAGGTGCAAGGTACGGCGAGCGGGTGTGAACGCTAACCGTGCATTCCAAGATCCTTCTGACAACAAGGGCAGAAGAGATAAACGCAGCTCCCAGGCAGCTCCGGGGGGGACTGAGATGTTCCGCACCTCCCAAGGGTCCAATCCGGGGGAGGAAAACATTTTAGTAAAATAGAAATTGGGTCATATCCCCTTGATTGTCTGAGTAAATGGGACAGTGTGTACATTTTATTTACCTTCCTACAGGGCAAATGTAGTGAGCATGTAATAAATCATTTCTGCAGCTGCTGGGCAAGCCTCCTGCTGCAAACCCAGCAAAATCCATGCATACTAAACCTGCCCTAATTACAGCTCCCTCTTCGCTTTCAGTCCTCCCAGCTCCTTCTTACACTTGCATGCTTGTCACTCTCTCTATCTTGCTCCTCCTTTCCCCATCTGCTCCTTCCTTCCCTTTTGCTATTTACTGAGGGACTCCCTGGTCACTGCCAGCACAGCTTCTGCCCCGGAAGCCCAGACCTGCATATCCAGCTTGGATAACACCAGTTGGAATATAAGTGACCACCATCAACTGAGATCCAGAGGTCTGGAAACCTCTCGGCTCCCTTTGGGAGCTCACAGACTTGCTGGCACATCCAAACCTTCTTTTTGGCTGTTTGACCCCCTCTTCCTCAAGGATGCTTGAGGAAACCCCCATTTCTTTGGGTTGGCAGCAGGATGGGGAAGGAGCTCCTCAGGAGGTGACCTCCCTGGGGTGCCCATGGGGGTCTGGGCGGAACCAGATTTTGTTCAGACCTGAGGTTTTTTCTCACAGCACTTCAGACATGAGAGCAAACAAGCTGTGTCGCGGGAAAAATGACAATGGTCTTAAATTGCAGCAAAAAAGATCCAGATTGGTGTTTACAAAAGCCTTCCTAAGGATAGCAAATCACTGGAGCAGATTGCCTGGGGCCGTGCCAGACTCCCCAGCACTCAGATCTTGTGGGAGCCTCCAACAAATAGCTATTGGGAACCAGCGAGGAGGAGCTGATCCTGCCTGGGAGAGGGGAGCGGGACAGGGCGGGGGGACCCTTGCAGACGCCCAGGACTCGAATCCATCACTCTGGGGAAAGGCTGGCGAGATAGAGCCTGGGGCTGTCTCCCAAAATCAGCTTCCTGAGCAAAAGCAAGATAGAAGCAGAGGCGTGTACAGAAGCGAGGTCAGCAGGAACCAGGGCTGAGCCCAGATGGAGGTCACCAAAGCAGCGGGGACAGGTGGAAGGGCCACCCCAGGGCACACTGCTGAGCTCACAGGGACCCCTCATCCCCAGCTCCAGGCTGGTTTCCAGCCCTTAGCTCTGGAGAGCGATGCTGGGACGTGGCCCAGAGCACTCAGGTCATGGCAGCACAGCAGATCCTGAGCATCATTTCATCAGTGATGCTTCTCCAGTGGAAATGCAGCTGCAGCCATGCCAAGGACCCTGTCCCTCAAAGCAGAAAGGAGCAGCACATCTCCTGGGTGACCAAGGAAACTGCCTTCATGCTGCAGGTAGTGGGAGAAAGTGGGGAGTGAACTTCTCCTGCCAATGCTGATCAATAGCTAAAGGGCATGTGTCAAGAGGATGGGGCTAGACACCTTTCAGTGGTGCCCAACGACAGGACAAGAGGCAACGAACACAAACTGGAACCCAGGAGGTTCCATCTGACCAAGAGGAAAAACTGGTTTGGTGTGAGGGTGTGGGAGCCTGGCCCAGGCTGCCCAGAGAGGTTGTGGAGTCTCCTTCTCTGGAGAG
>JAVSBS010020788.1:0-49882 GCA_033124195.1 Coracias cyanogaster
GCATACTCTTAAAGTCCCAAGCATCCTGGTAAGATGATGTAAAGAGGGCCAGGTGCAAAGTCAAAGTCAGGTTCATTTCCTTTGATCTTCAAAAGAAGGGTGATATCAGCTCCACCTTGAGCTAAAATTTGTCCGCTGATCTGATAAAATCATTATTTGCCAATAAAATATGGGACAAATCTCCTACCTGCTCCCCCACCCCTGCTGTGCACAGTTGCAGTCCGTCTTCAGTTACAGCTGTGTGGAGTTGTACCTTGGTGCAAAAGCAGCTTTTGATTGCAAGCAGAAGCTGCCACATTACTCAAGATGATACCTCTGATTAACTGTCCTGTAGTTGTGGCCATAAAGGGCTTGACATCACAAATTAAGGGCAGTATTTCACACTCCATCTTGAATCTGCTGCCATTTGCTGACTGAATCCAAGAATTAAACTTTAGTTTTACTTAAAGGAGTTGTCAATAGGAAGAATAATTCAGCTTCTGTCATCAAGTGAGGCAATAAAAATACACAAAGAACCGATGGTCAGGCTGATTTTCAATCAGAATTAGAGAAATTATTGTTATGGATGTTCATCCCTCCACTTCTCATTTTTTCAAGTGCAGCCCCTCGTCTCAGCGCACGAAAATCCTCCCTTGGGCAGAGCAGCTGACAGGGACTCTTTAATCTGCTGATTCTGATCCCAACAGCCCTCTGAGTGAGGGGAAAAACACAAGTGTATTTGACCCTTAACAAACTGAGTTGCAGTATTTGCCAGGATTTAAAATGATTGTCTTTCAAAAGATTTAAGTATGAGCAGGTGTTTATGCAAATGAGGATTCTTCAATTTGCGCAATAGTGGGTTTTTTTACTTCCTCCTATTATTAATTTCACTATTTTGCTTGTGGCATCCAGCTGTGATCCAGATTTACAATCAGACCATTGCTTTTAGTCAAGTTCATCAGAAGGTAACATTGTATCTAATGAAGTCCTATAATGATGTTTGTGTTTTTCTGTATGTAAAACTCACTTGAAAGAGCACTGCATGCACAAGGTAAAATACATGACCGAGGAGGGTAACGATGACGATGACATGATCAGCTCAATTTGTTCAATGAAATAAGCAGTATGACATGTTGGAAAATATGGAAGACTTCTAACTACTAGAAACTACTGCTTTTGCCTTTCCTGGTTCTTTTAAACACTTGTAGTGGGCCTACATATAACGACTTTGTGACTTAGCATGCGCTGTAAGTTACGCAGCAAACTGAATGTGTCCCTGTATCCCCCATAATATCATATCAAGAGTATGTGCCCTAAGTAGAGTAATAGGTCCAAGGCACCTTATTTGTAACTGGTGGCGTTATCATAACAGAGGTAGCTGGGCTGTCATCTTATGTCCAGTTACCAGAATAGCAAGAATTTTCTTGGTTTGGCCAAGATCACCTTGGAGTCACAGAAGCTGCAGCTAAGGAGAACATGTTACAAATATGGGTCCAGAGTGTCTTTTTGTAAACCTCCAGCTGTGTGACATATCACGGGCTTGAGTATTGCTGCTCATCTTCTTTGTCCCGAGATTGACCCAAGCACTCTCTGTTCAGGCAGTAGACAATCTCTGGATCTTAGTGAAATCTGGCCACACCCTTTTCCTGATTTCTGCCCTTGTTCTGCAAAATAAGCAGCCCAGAACAAGCTCTGTAGGTCTCCAGCATAACAAGACTTTCAAAATAAGAGTTACTCCTTGTTACTTGTATAAATGCAAGTCAGGCACAGTCAGGGTGCATGCTTTGTTTTTTGTTCTAAATTTGATCTGACTTTCTACACCACTTAGCAGCTGATGTGGGGGAGCAAGGTGAGCAGGCAAGCTGGGGCCTGTTCTGCTGTTCCAGGAGTCAGCTAGTGGAATATTACCATTATATCCCAGTCCAACAGTGATGCTGAGCTGACCAGCTGCTCATTTCGTAATCATGCCCAATCAACAAGGTTAACTTTTTGGCAAGGATTTTTATTTTAAATATCCAGTTTTGAGAAAGTAACATGAACACTGAATGGCAACTGATCATCGTGGTGCTAATGCAGCCAAACTGCTTTTCACTCACTTTTACCAGGTATATTTTCAAACTTTCGTTTTCAGAAAAACCCAAACTGCTTCTGTGCAAGGAGATAGGGAATATAACAGAGGATATGACCTTTCTGAATGTTTTCTTATCAGGCAGCATAAGTACTGTATGTCCCGTTAAGCTGCTTCAATAGAACCTTGTCAAGTTATCACATTACATGACATGTTGCTGATAATGAATACATAAAAGCTTTAGATATTGAGGACTGGAGGAAATAAATAAGATTTACTGAAAAACTGCTCAACATATATCCCAGGGCCACATTTCTTTTTCCCCACGTGTGTTATATGCTGCCTTTGGCCCCTTAGATAAATGGGATGATGCAAGAGTTTCAGCTTCTTGAAATGTAAAGTGCAGATGTGGGTAGATAAATGAAGATAGTAAATGGTCATCTATCTCCATTGTGGAGAACTTGGTCACATTGTAATTATATCAGTCATTACCCAAAACTGCCTGATGTTTTGCTTTTATGCTTTTTTTCTTTGTAATTTTTGCCTTAATGTAGATCAGTTGTAGCTTGAGAAAATGACTCCTTTGAGGAATTGAAGAAAAAACCCCAACAAACCAAAATTCAGCAGGCAGAACTAGGATCAACGGCATCAATCCTTTGTGTTACTGTGGTAGAAGGTGGTCTTCAGACTTAGGTATCAGACAGCAGTTGCTGAGAGGCTGGCCAGGGTTTCTCAGCTGACCCCCTCCCCAGCAGGGAGAACACACTGGATGGGAAAATTCAGGATCTGTTCAAGAGGAATAGGATGACTGACCTTCTCATTCCTTTTCTGAAATGTTGCATTGGTAGTCATGTAGCTTTGAAATGGCTTTGGTTAATTGGTCTTACATCTTATCTGGGTCTGGAAAGCTCTTTCTGTGTGTCACATCTGTCCTGAATGCAGTCTGACACTGGCTGAGGTTTCATGTTCGCTTTATTAGTGGTCTACCTGTGAACCTGGGCAATAAGAGCTGACAGTGTTGAGAAGATGATTTATTGCAAAGAAGGATCTGGACTTTGGATGCAGTTTTTTATGGCTATTAAGGATTTATTCAACAAAAACTGTTGAATAAAAGTGCCTTTGACTGTAGAAGGTAACTTAGAATCCTAGAATGGTTTGGATTGGAAGGGAACTTAAAGATCATTTAGTCCAACCCCCCTGCCATGGGCAGAGACACCTCTCACTAGACCAGGTTGCTCAAAGCCCCACCCAACCTGGCCTTGAGCACTTCCAGGAATTGGACATCCACAGCTTCTCTGGGCAACCTGTTCCAGTGCCTCACCACCCTTACGTGTGTGTGTATATACATATATATAAAACTTAATACCTTCTGAATCTTATGTCTAGAAATCCTGGTTTAGAAGAGCTGTAAAATTAATGAGAGTTAGTTTCTTAAATAAATACCTAATAAAGCATTTTTAGTAATCTCTACTTCAAAAATATTCATTCTGTTGCCTCTCTAACTCCTAACTTTTCGTGTTAAGATTAAATGGATTTACTCCTTTAGTGAAGATGACTTTGAGATTTACTTCAAGTTTACTCATTTAGTAGACTACTATATGCTTAAAGCAGAAAATAAGAAACTAATATTTTCCCATTTTAAAATAACTCCAAGCACCTAAGAAAATGTACCTGTAGAAGTTGTTCTTCATTTTCTTCTCATGCCCTGAGAGCCATCTTTCTCTAGAAGGCTGTGCTTTCATTCTAGGCTCCTGTTGTATATGAAGAGAACAGTCTTAATATCCGGTATTCTGGCTAGTTGAGAGTTCCTCGTGTTTAAAGTCACCTTTTGTATTTGACTGATCAGGAGGAAGTGGGAAGCGCTGTTACAGCACAGTGGCTCGCGGTGGCTGTAAGCAATGATATCTAACAATGCCCTAAGGAGCTAGTTAAAAAGTGTCTCACACACTCAGGAAAGCACTTTAATGTAACTGCATTAGAAAGCTGTCAGTTGCTTGTTGGGAAAAACAGACTTTTTTGTGCTGTAAGGATTATTGAAGCATTTGTTACACAGTAATTTGGAAATCATAATAAAACATTTCTAATTTTATTTCCCCCAGCAAACAACTAATGGCTCTGGTGCATAGGAAGCCCAGACAGCATGCTATAGAGCCGTGAAATCTTGTTCATTCTCCTAATTGGGAGGGCAGGGGAGAGAAGCTGTAGCCTTTTTTTTTTTTTTTTTTAGTGTCCTTCCCAGAAATAGAATTTTCAAAGGCAGATGTTGGAAATAACTTGTTAGCTTTTCAACTTTTCCATTGCTTTAATCTCTTGGTGTGTTTGTGCAAATACATTTTAGTGTTGTCCAAATGACATGTTAAATGCTGATGAAGTGTCAGAACTCTAGTAGGTAACCTAAATGTTGTCAGTACTCATCCATAACAGGTAAAATGGTGACAGATGAAAAGAGGTTAGATTTTACAAAATCATAAGAGGGTAACTGGCAAAAAGTGCTTTGTGGAGGACATCTTTCAGCACTCGCTACAAGCCGACATCTTACATGGTCAAAGAGAAATGAGTGATACTTAAAAGAAAAAAAAATACAATTTATTTTTCCAATCTATTTCTTTAGACTGTCTAACTTCTCTCTCTACTGTATTATGATTTTTTTTCCATGAAGTCTCTTTGGAACTGGAGAAGTAGAAATCTGATCCAAAAATTGTACGCAAGCCTTCAGTAGCTATTACAGAGCTGATCTTGGATTTGCTGAGGTCCAGATTACCAAAGATGCATCTTGAATATTCTTCAGTTAAACTTTAAATACAGATCTATAATAATTATAAAAAAAATATTAGCCTCACATCAAGGAATGGAGAACAAAAGTAATGAAGTGTGATGATTTGCTGAATTTCAACCTTAAGTCATTGTTAAACTTGGTTACATACCAGTGAATATGTCAACAGTTATTGTTGTGTAAGTAAGAGTTGTGTGAATTTTTGTGGAATTGGCATTCCAATGCATCCAAAATGTCACAGGCCATATGGATATATGGCAGTGATACAGCAGTGACAAAAGTGCATTAGGGAATTCATACATCTGTTGAATGGGTTTGCAAGTGGAACTCCAGGACACTTAGCTGCATCTGAGCAGAGACTGGTACACTTTACTATTCACTACCCTCAAAGGTTTCAGTTACAGTTCTCCTTTGAAAAAACTTCCCCAAAACAAAGAAAAAGCACTCTATCTTAGGAAGATCAATTAAAATACAGTGATAGACAAATATATATTTTTTCATCAATGAAGACTACACCATGTATTCCAAGCAATACTTGCATGCAAACTTGCTTTCTTGAATTCTGAGATAAAGATGAAAATTGTCTTGTCCTGCCCATCAATCACACTTACTGGAACAGCTCTTTAGGAGCTAGAGCTTATATTCACACCTGGATATTCAATGAGCTATAGTAGAGTCTGAGTCATAGAACTTGAGCATGAAAAACTCTGGACAGAGTATATTTTAGCTAAAGGGGACATGAACCCTTGGCTTCAAAGGGACAAGAATCAATACCTATGTTTAAATCTCTAAAAAGCAGTCTGGCACACAAAACAGAATTAAAATCTGAGACTGGAAACCCTCCAATTCCTGGCTGATACACAATGGCTACTGTAGAAGAACCTGTTTTAATTTTAAAGTCAGAGCTTTTTAGAAAATTTGTCATTCTGATTTCAGTCCACCTTTTTCAGTGTGGAATTCCAAGTAAGTTAGACTTGAAAAGTTTGGAAATATTCCCTTTTAGAAATTGCTTGTGTTTCATGTCAAATATCATAATGAAGTGCAGAGTTGAATATGTTTATTTGTTCTGGTATTTTCAGTATCTGCTGTTAAACAGTGGCTGTTCAGCTAACCATATGACACACAATGCAATATGTGACAGAATACAGGAAAATGGAGAATGAGGTGGAAGCCTGGACAGAAAAGATCAAATATCTGATTTTATTTTTGAATAGCAGCACACATGAGAGATTTCTTTAAGAAAGCATTGCGGTGGAGAGGAGGAGGAGGAGAGGAAGACAGAAGGCCCTGGAAGAAAGTGGAATCAAGTTTCTGAAAACTGCAGCCTTTACAAAGAAGGTCCTTTAGATACAACTAACGTGCAGGTTTATAAAAGAGAGAAGTGGGTTTAGAATTAGGAGCTCAGAATACCAGTGAGCATCCAACAATGAATCTTAGCAAAGAAAAGTACCTATTGCTGTAGGAGCTCCAGTTGTGCCTTGAAAGTACAATGGAGAAAGGACAGAAGCGAAAAGACAAGTCTATTCTTCTTTCTATTCAGGAAAGGACTGGCCTTCCCTTCTGACAACTGTCATCTCGGCTTGTGCAGTGTTCGCCCTTCATGAGACCTGGAAAGATGCTTGATGGTAAACTGTCTTCAAGAAAGAACAGTTCATTACAAAAAGCTTTAGAATTTGGGCCTCCTTAACAGCCTTTCAGATAAAAGCGAGAGACCAGTCTTTCTTATATGATTTAAGTAAGAGTGTGATCACTGAATAGA
This sequence comes from Coracias cyanogaster, assembly GCA_033124195.1. Taxonomy (NCBI): domain Eukaryota; kingdom Metazoa; phylum Chordata; class Aves; order Coraciiformes; family Coraciidae; genus Coracias; species Coracias cyanogaster. The sequence continues at coordinate 6,580 of JAVSBS010020788.1, forward strand.
TCTGCAGGATGGCAACAAGGACAGAGATTTATATAAGAGCTTTAAGAACAGAGGTTTATAATTAATTAGCGTTGAATCGGTGGAGCATTGGGAAGAAGAAGTAAAGGAGAGACCCACAGTGCTGCTTGCAGGTTAGTCTGAAGTGAAAGCTCTTGGGGTGTGGGCCAGACTGACAGAGTTCTGCTAAAAGGAAAGAAAAAGCATTAACCTGTGTTCATGCCTGGATTTAATTCCACAAGACACTGCAGGACCAAAAGCAAACCAATTGGGACCTAAGGTACATCAAGTAACATTTAACCAGTTGTATGTTCTTTTTATGACTTCTGTTTGTGAGGGAGATAAATGCATGTCTTAGGAAATAAAACATTTCCCCTGATTATAGCAAATGGTGTTTCTTTTCCCTCGTGGAATGTAATAGGAATATCAATGTTTTATACCTCATATTTAAAAAGCCCAGGTTTGATAAAAAATGAAACACATTTAGTAGAGTTGTTATCTCAGGTAAGGTAAAGTACCATTATACAAAGTCACAGGCACAGAACTGTAAGTATGGTGGGTTCACTTACTGTGAATCCAACCAAAATTCTGCATACTACATCGAAAATCCAGATAAGCTTGGAAAGACAGGCTAGTGACCAGGCTTTCATAAAGACCACTAAATCGCTAAGCAAAGCCAGGTGGTAACTTTTATCAAAGGTAACAACCGTCTCAATAAATACAGCAAATGGAATTGGGGGCAAAAGCATCTGAGAGAGCAATAAAACAGAAGAGAACCAGCTCAGAAAAATAATCCTGGGAAGTGCGTCCAATTTTTCTAACATTTGTAATCACTAACTTCTCCACAGTTCTGTGGGTATCTGTGAAAGTAGAATTTGTCCCCAGAAGAGTTTGAACAGTGCATTAAGAAGATGTTTTATTTCAGGAATGCAAATATGTAAAATAGAAATGCCAAAGTATTTTCTTTGATGTGGAGTAAAACAATGAAAAGAAAGGGTGATACAAGCTTGCCTGTCCCTTCTGTACAGTGAGCTGTTGTTTTGCATTTAGTTGTATAGTTCTGTGGCTTCTGGGAGAAAACTCTTCTAAGCCTGCAAGCTTTCCAGGAACTCAGGTATTTTCTGCATTGTGACAAACTCTCCCACATATGCTTCCTGTCTGTCCAGTGGAGACACCTGTGCTACAGCAGTGAAAAACTTGCTGGCTTGGGAGTTGCCTTAGAGGAGAAAGTCTCTCTGTCAGTTGGTTTGGAGCAGCGTCCTCACCCTTGGGGAATCCATCACCTACAAGGTGATGTCCCCATCATCAGCCTGCTGTGCTGGCTGTTCTGGACAAGGCTGTCCACTGGCAAGCTCTTGCGTTATGTGGCAACAACAGGAGAGCGTGTGTGTGGGACAGGGGGCTGCAACCTGCTGGGGAGTGCACTTGTGGGAACCTAAGGTACCCTGCTCGCTTCTGTGATGCTTAATTGTGTCTGTGCAGTAGGATAGTGCTAACAGGAGGAACTAAGAGACCATCAAGACTGTTCTTTTTGTTTCAGGCAAAGGACTTAAGGTAAACATTTCATCTTAGGTTTTAACAAATGGATATTTTCAGAAAAAGAAAAAAGACAACCAATGAAGAATTGGCAGTGCATCTCCTTAAAGATCGTTCTCCGAGTTTTCTTTCTAACACCCTAGAAATGCTGTATCTCATTGCAGTAAAGAAGACATTATCTGTATGCTTCTAGGGGAGCACATGCTGTTTGAGAAGTGCTGCATATTCCTTAACTTTCCTGTTTTGCCACCAGCCTAGTTGCTACTACTTCTCAAACTACTGGTTTCCAAACATCTGATTGTAACATAAAGCTATAAGCAGAGGTTTTGTGTATATCAAGGCAGTGTTTTCGTGGGCCCGTAGTCGTAAATGAAGGTGTTTACTGCTGTTTAAACTGGGATTTCGCTGCAGAATAGTTTTTATGGTTAATTCCAGTAAAACGAGATTTGTTGCAATGGATTATTTTGTTTGTTTGGTGTTTTGTTTGCATTTTCTATGGTTTTCTTTGGTTGGTTTGTTTGGAATTTTTTTGTAGTATGGTATTTATAGCAGCCAAGATCTATCTGGCATGGGAGAAGTTTGTAAAAATAGTATAATCATGCAGCATTGAAAGAGAGCATGGCATAGTTTGCGTAGGGGCTGTCTGGGATGAAGCACATGCAAAGAGCTGAGAGCTGGGCTGATGGCAGCCAGCTTGGGTTTGGCATTTCATGACACTGGTGTCCTTCAGCCCTGCCTTGAGTGGAGTTCAGCAGGCTGCAACAGAGATCGCAGCGTGCCAATGCTTTCTCTGCATTGCTTTTTAAGGTATGACATACAATATCAGTTAAAAAAAAGTACATAATCTGTATTTTACGGAATATACATAAAGTTTAAAGAACGCATTCCAGGCATTATAAATTGGCATGATTTATTACATTTCATGTTTTATGTATGCACTGAATGCAGTGTACTGTGGTTTTGCATTTATGCTAGTTTACGTTAGCTGTAAATGTGACCTGAAATTGTTTATATGTAACGTACTGAAGCTTCTCAAGTTGACAATTACCAGGATATTTCTTGTGCTGCACTACAATTGAGAATCACAGATCCCACAAGATAAATTTGTGTAGAATTTTGTTTATCTAGATGTTGCAAAACAGCAAACCACTGAGTTTAGCTTATCTCTTGTCATGTTTTCTGCTATGCCAGTTGGAAATCTTTCCCTGGTAAAAACTTGTTTCTTTTTAAAAAAGTCCATCTTCCATTTTTGTGAAAGTGAGTAATTGTTTCCTGAAGATTAATCCTACAAACGTTTATATTGAGTAAAGTCACTTCTGACCTCTAGTTTCGTGGGCTTTTGCCAGTAAAAAAATGAAAACCTTACAGAGCTTGCAAATCTTGCAGAAGAAAGCATGAGAATAAACTTTAATATCAGAAGATGATACAGTTATGCTGAAGTATGGAGCCTCTGGTTTCTTAATAACATTATTAGATTATTGAAGTTTTGCTCAGCTTCCTCCTTCCCCTCCAAATGCTAGAACTGAGCTAAACATTTTTTAAAATACTGTGTTTTAGCATACATCATACTTTTCAGATGAATGAACATTCTTTAGAAGTACTGGTCCCTCAAAATGTGACAGTGGTACCCTGCATTCCCAGAGAACACACAGTAAATTGGAGGGTAAATGTATGTTACTAGTCATAGCTTGACTGCTGCTAAAGTAAAGGCCTATTTTAAAGATAACCCCATGTATTAGCATTTTTGCACATTTAAGTATTTGTGAAAGTATGGATGACAAAACTCAGCCTTTTTAGCCATATTAATTTCATACACTGACTTTGAAAACCTTTCATAAAGTATTTACAGAATAGGTTGTGTATGATTACCAAACCTCCAAAAATCACTAGGATTGCATAAACTCTGAAACCCTGCCTTCACACTGTGCATGTGTATAAAAATGCCAAAACAAAGCAGAAGACTGTGTGTGACATCGTAACAGTGCCACAGCTACGGCAATAAAGTCACATCAAAGACTCAGAGTTTTGCAGTACCTTTGCAGTCACGTCAGGGTCCCAACAGGTAGTAGTGAATCTGCAGTCGCAGCACACCACAGACACCTCATGTTCATAGTGCACCACAGTTGCCTATTAGGATGATCACAGACGTGCTACAGTATCATTACTTACCCTCTAGTAAAATTGTAGTTGCATCGTCTAGTATTCATGTAAATCCTATGGATTAGATTTTACTCAGATTTCCTTGGTTTTCTTCCTCTGTCAATAGAGTCAAAACGCCAAGTAGGGATATCTTTTTATATAAATCTGTTGTATTACATGTCAGTTGTGGTTTTGTTTACAGAAGAGACATTTCTATTTCAAGAAGTTTACAGAATATTGTAGTGATTTATTCCCCACCCCACCCGCCCTCCATTCATTTAGGTTTTTTGCTTGTTTGTTTCAAAGAAAAAAAAAAAAACAACCTTCTCTGCAAAATATGTTATCAGCAGTTACATATCTTATATTACAGTCATTGGTGTTGAAGGCCTGAGGTACAATATTTACATTTTGCAATTTTATTTGAAATTAGAAGTAGCAGTATTGTATCTAAACATTTTGCATATTTATTAAAAATTAAAATATAGAATCTTTTTTTCTTAATGATATTTTAAAACATTTATCATTGGAAAATGCCCACCAGAATATAGTTCTGTGTTTTAATGGTGGTATAGGTTTCATTGGCTACAAGTTCTGGTGTATCAGTATAACTAATATTTGAAGCACACTTATGCAATGTAATTTCAGATTGCACCATCCGTTTCTTTTCAAGTGCATGCAAAGATGAAGTAGCGCTACACAAGATGTGTACAATGTACTCTGCCTTGTAGCGTGTCATCTGTTACAGGATACATACTGCTGTCGGTGGATCAAGCAGCAACCGTGTTTTTTCCACCTGTTTTAGGATTTCTTTTTTATTTGCGATGATTCTATTTTAATCTGTGGCTGAAATTTCTGGAATTCAAATGCTTTTTCAGAAATGAGGATAAAAATGGGTGTTTGCACTTTTTAATGTAACTAGTGCACAGAAACTTATTCCCATGGAGCAAGACATACAGATTCAGAGTGAGAAGCGCATTGAAATATGGTACTAAGGTTCTGTCTTACCCTATCTGGGATCAGGCAACTTTTTTTTTGCGCATGGCATTTTTTTAAACTTTTGATTGCATAAAATGAAACTTCCCTAAAATGAATTTCCCTGGCAAAATCATAGACAGTCAAAAAAAAACAATGATAGCATTTGTATGAGATTTTGAAATATTCCTTAAAATGTAAACCAGAACTGCATGTCTGTTATTGCTCCACAGGACAGGATAAAATATATTGCTAGAGGAAGGCCATCCTTCTTTATTAAATTACACAGATCTTGGAAGGCGTTTTGTGAAGCCAGTTGTATTGTGCGGAACCCAATTTGTGGTGTCGCTCTTTAAATCCTGTAGGATTTTCCATGAAGTTTGTTGTTCAGTGCAAAGAGCCGAGTTGTTGTTCACCCTGAGCGCGAGGGTTGCTCTCGCCCCACGCTCCGTTCCCCATTAATGACTGGCTTGTACGTCCCTTGCATCTGTCCCAAGGGAGGAGCTCGTGGGAACCAGGGGGCAGGTCATTCTCAGCGACAGGCTCCTGGCTGGGATCTCGCTCCTGCCAGAAATCTGTCTGAGCCTGAATCTGGCAAGGTTTGGGAAGCAGTGTTAAATGCACCTCTTTGTTCAAGGCTTCCACTAACGGCAGGCACAGGAATTTCCCTTGGCAGTCGGTATCCTGGCTACCCTTTTCAGGGTGCTTCTATAGCTGTTTCAATAGCCATGAGGGGCATGGAGCAGTTTTTGTGGTGATTTAGATTTCAGAGGTACATCATGTAAAATGCATCCAGGTACTGTGATAATTTTCCTTGATGGCTTGAATATGTATGTGTGTGTATGTATATGACATTGGTTCCCTGGTTTCTAATTTTAATGAAAAGAGAGCCTTTTGGTTTATATAATTTTAGGAAAGTATTAATCCTGAAAAATATGCGAAGGAATAAGACCTATGTGTAGGAGCAGTTTATAGGGGTTTTTTATAATGGTGTGTTCTCCTTTATTACTTTGTATAAGTGCTACAACTCCAAAGTAAGGAGATAATAGAGATATTTTTAAATAAAATTTATTGTTTAGCCTTAGGAACAAATGTGAGAATTGGGCAATTCCTGTTGATTCTCCTTTATAGACTGGATTTAGATACTGGCTTCCATAGTCAAAATGTGTAAAAGCTGTTGCACAGGACAGATTTTCCTATGGGCAGAAGCACAGTAGCATTTAGATACTGAACAATAGCTCTGAGGATGCCAGAGCCCGCGTTGGGCATTAGCTGATTCCATTGCTGGAGGACTGCTGGTTTAGCCCTTTTCAGGAATGAGCTGATGTCTATCTCGGCAGGCAGAAGAGCATTCATTGCCTGTAGGAAATGTGCGCCAATGCATGAGTGCATTGGGGTCTAGACATTAAAACAGGCCATTGTGGTGGAGCGCTGGCATGTGTCTTCTCCAAATTTTGATTGATTTAGTCAATTATATTATTATTTGCTTGTATTTCACAACTGCTGGGCACTGTTGTCTGTGCAAATAGAAAGTGCTTTCACCTAAAAAGCTGCTGCTAAAGTTAATGCAAGAGTTCCTTTTGCATGTTGTTGCTTGCATCTTTTGTCCCTTAGGTGCACTAGAAGGTGCTTGTGCATGAGCAGCATCTGTTCTATTGCTCTGCATGTGCTTGTTAGGATAAGGGCCCCCTGAATAAACAACATGAGAATAATACCTTAGTTCGTATCTATAGCTAGATACGAGTCCTACCATTCCCTATCCCCTAGCTTGTCTATCTGATAACTGTATAATTCCTTACAGCTCTTCTGGCAGAACAAGATCCTGAATAGAGATGAGGAGAAGGAGAGGAAGGAGGAGGGACAAGTAGAGGGACTTTAATATTGCTAATGTTGGGAGAGACAAAATGCCACAGGTAGTGCTGTAAGCCAGAGGTCAGACAAACACGAGAAATTAAAATTTCTGTAATGCTGAAGAGGAGCTGCTTGAACTTTGTAGGGGTAAAGGAAAGGGGAAGGAGGAAGGAATGTCTGTGTGGCAGGGAGCTGACCTGTCTGAAGTGACAAGTGAGTGGCTGAGTTAGTGGTTTGATCACTGAAGGTGGATAGAACCATTTTTTTTTTCTTTTCTGAAGTTACAGGGAAAGGGTTTGGAAAATAATACACCTCAAGCTTGCCATCCCCTGCAACTCCTTTTCCATCTTGAATCACAAAAATGTTCAGGAATCAGAGGACACTTGTACTAATCCCAACCTAACTTAAACTGGAGAATGTTTGCATATGTGTCAAGGCCTCATAAGGATCGCAACAGAGTTGTTCAGAATCAAGTATTTCTAGATGTCTTGAATCTTGAAAGATTCACCCATCAAGACAAATGATGAAATCACAATTGCTCACTGTGCTTACATCTGTTTTTAAAGAACAGTTTCTCCCATATCCAGTTGTTTTTTCAACAGCTTTTTGTAAATACTACCTCGCCCTCCCATTACAAAAGAAGTGTTCTGCCAGACTCCCCAAATATGTCTCTTCTCAAAGCTGACTCCCTACTGAGTCCAGGTATCCAAAGGATCACAGTGGGAGAAAGTACTTGGTTTTATCTGTGAGTGGCAAGGAGATCATGCCCAATCCTGCTGAGAGAGCCACAAAGTGTGTTGCTGACATATTTACTTACTTAAGTTAGGAAAAATGCTATGACAGTGATGTTCCTAAGTAGCAATACTACTGTTTCACTCATTTCAAACAATTCAGAGGTTTTATTCTTGTTAATTCATCAGTACCTATTTTTAGGTTGCCTTTTTTACTAATTCTTATGCTGACTAACTGCTAAGAAAGCTTTTTACACAAAGCAAGCTGTTTTCCAACTTGATTTTTTTTTTTCTTCTAAATTATACATTTTAATTAGTAATAAGTGTTGTGAATGAAGATAATTGAAACATTTCAGCACTACATACTTAATCCTTAGATTTGAAATGGACCCTGGGGAAAGAGTTTGCATCTAGACCTGATGGCATAAACATATCCTTGCTTTAATTGTCAGAAAACACTTTTTCATAGTTTCTGTTTTAGGGAGTCTTCAGTTATACACACATTTAGAAACCTTTTTATTTGACTGAAGTTTGTATGTGTGACAATGCAATTTTCTTGTTGCATATGTTCTCATCCTGTTAAATTTCCTATCATTTCTCTAGGATCTCACTCTAAAGGAGTTTTCTCTTATCATTCTTTGGGCTTAATTTTGCTTTGGAAAACCAAGCTCTGTGCTCTTTTTGTTTCATACACTGTCATTTAGAATCAGACAACAATAATTCTGAAATCGGAATGTGCTTGCTGTTATCTGGCTGATTTTGATGGATTGTCATGCGTCGGTTTGACTTTGCAGGGGTTGAATATAGCATTAAAATGTTTTGAGCCGTTAACTGAACAAACATGCCATGGAAACTAGAGAGAAAGGTCACTGGCACAGTGTTTGGTGAACAAAGCTTTGCAGGTTTTGGGGGAGTTTTGTGGGGTTTTTTGTTGTTGTTTAACTTGAGAAAAGCTTTGAAGTTGTGTATTGTAACACAGTTTGCAGATCACTGAATTATGTACTGTACACATGGTTAACGATTTATGGAGCCATGAGTTATTTAATCGAGTAATGCATATACTTTGTACGACAAGCAAGCAGATGAAAACTCTGAATAGAAAAAAAATGTTCATCCTCTGAATGACATGCATTATATGCTGTGTTATCAGAAAATAATACCACTTTTTCCAGCCAATAGTTGTCATTTCCAGAGGCCATTGTCTCATCTGAAAACATCAATTAAGCATAAATGTGTAATAAATAGTGCCTTTTATTCGGGGTGTGTTAAACAAATGCAAAGCAAAATAGAGTGATCTCAGATCTCTGACATCAGGCTCTTCTGTTGTCATTGTTGTAAATTTTGTGGCTTTGCAGAAAGGACACAAGCCTTCAACGAAGCACTTGGCTTTCATACCTGCTGGAACTGAAATGTGTTCTTGCTGCAGAAGAGATTTTAGTCCTAACAAGTGGGAGATGGTAGATAGCTGTAACAATGTGTTGCAGCATAGGATGTAAAAGGTAAAGATGACCAAGGAAACCATTCTACAGTTTACAACAGAGATGGCTTTTTCACGGTATTAGCATAGCATTTTGCACACTGGGACTCATTCTGGATTGGGAATTGGTGGTTACATAAACAAGAAGGGAAAATAAAAGGAAGAGAGCAAGTGACAAGCATGATGAGGTAGCAAAATAAAGTGATGAGATAGGAACAGGTAAGGTGCAGATGGGGGAAGCAAAGCAAGGAAAGCAAGGCAGGAAAGAAATGCATGTGAGAAAGAACTTTGAACTTCTTCTGGCTGAGAAAAAGCCTTAATCTTAAAAACTGTGTGAGAAAGAAATTGGTGAGTGGAAAGGAAAGATCAGCTTTGATTCTGATACAAAAGACCATGTTTTTGGACATGAGAGTTGTGGGCATGGAGGAGCAGGGTCTTGTCCCACTTGTTACATGTTAGCGTCCATCCCAGCAACTACAGCCACAGATCAGATCAGACAGGATGACAAGAAATCCTTTAAGAACAAAAGCAGAGGCATCATGCCAAAGAAGATGTCCCCAAAGGAAATAAAGCAGTATCAGAGACTTGGACCCTTCCTGATACCCTGGAAGAGTATTCTCATTGATCTTTGAGGCTTGAGCATACTCAAGAGCCATGGATATAACTAGACACTCAGCCTTCTATAAACCGGGACAGTCTGTCTGAATATGTTCTAGATGTGTGTAGTGTAGCCAGAGCACTGCTGAGCATGAGTGCTCATCTAGAAGGCTAGAAAGCTGCACTGGAGTGACTGACTGTCACATACAGCAGCGACGATATGCCTCTTCTTCAGATATGTGTCCTTCTCCTCTGCTCAAAGCCTGAGGACAATGCGCAGTTTTTTGCAGCATTGCCGCTTGAAGCAGCCCGAGGAGCAGTGTGTCTTGCTGGGTAAGCAGAAGATGTAAAGGAGTGATGCAGACAAGCACGAAGCCTCCTCCATGTTGTGGTGTTCCCTCGTGCTCGGCGCAGCTGCCCGTGCCCTGCTGTGCTCCACACCTTTCTGTGAGCAGCTCTGGCTTGTGAGGGTCTGGGCAGGTCAGATTTTTCTCTGAAAGCTGGAAAGCTCTCTGGGTTGAGAGGGAGGTGCCCTAACCTGTCAGAATGGCATTGCTGCACGTGTGCTTCTGGAATGGCTGGACTCTCTGTGTATTCTTCATAGCCTGCTTTTTTTTTTTTTTTTTGAAGTCCTGAGAAAGCATCCAGCTTTGAGATTTTTACCTGCGTATGGAGATACACAAGTCTCCCTTCCTTCATATTTCCAACATCTCACTTCAACAAAAATCCCTAAGGTTTTCTAGTTTCAATTTGTACTTTTATGAATAATGGTGACTGAAATATTCCGAAGCAATGTTAATGTTCTCCAAATCCCTCAAAATACTGCAGCTAGATCCATGCAACCAGCTTCGGAAATCCACGTGAAGATGCAAATGTTTGCTTTCTCAACCAGAAATGAAAAATATCAAGCATTTCTAAAGGAGAAACAGAACAGTATGTTCTACTTTCCTTATGTATTTTATAAAAAATGCATATATATAAAAAAATGAATATAAATTCTTTTAGGAGCAATTGTTTCATAAAAGATACATGAGTTTGCTTTGGCAAAGATGCCCATGATTTATGGTTCATTCTGTAAACTTGGCCAAACAATTTCCTTCTCCTTTATGATTGGAGAGCAGAGCTGTCGGGGGCAGGGAGTTACAGGGTGGCATCTGTTCTTAGAGCAAGAGGATTATGTTTATTCATGATTAGTTTATGCAGAAAATGCATCAAAGAGTTTATTTGAATTTTTTATAAATTTGCCTTATAGAAATGTTTTTCTTAATTGGACCTTGTAGGAAAAATCCCAGCAATGGCAAATGCAAATGAGAAATAATCTGAATTTAAAGAGGGTTTTTTTTTTTTTTTCAGACCCAGTAGTGCTCAAAGTAGAGTGAGGCCACTGTCTTTGCACTTTTTAATACAATTTTTGGCTTTTCTTTTCCCCTTTAATTTCATATGCATATTCTGTGGTAATACAGTAGTGGTTTCACATGTAGCTTCATGTATCTTTACTGAAAGCAGGACATACATTTATCTGTATAGTGCTCAGTAGCCTTCTTTCCCTGCTTGCTTTTTAGTGTTCAGTGAGGTTTTATAAAGTGCCACCGACCATGCCAGTTTTCTATGTATTGGACTCTATGTAAATTTTTACAGAGAGGTAGGGAGAGCAAACGAAAGATTGACGCTGGTATCTCCTGAATTTTTTTTTTTTTTTTCAAGCAGCTAAGTTTTCCTTATAACATTGCCAAGAACCTAACAGATGATGTTTTCAGGATCAGAGACAGGAGATTGAAATGTTGCTAATGTCTGTAGCACTTAAGTCATAGAATTCTGTAAAGAAATGTGCCGTGATTGATCTGATTAATCTTTTAGATGGGTGGTGAGAGAGAAGGAAACTTCTTCACATACTAGATTTTTATATTTATATAACTGCTTTTTATATACTAAGCTTAGGTGTCCTTGTGATATTCTGACATGGGCAACTTGTACTCGGCATTTTCAGTTGAATTGAGTACTCTTCCCCTCTGCCACAAAGCTTTCTGCATTGGCCTGGCTGTAATAGGAATGTTGTTTTTTACAGTTCTCTCCCATGAGCAAAGTCCTGTAGGATCCTTTGGGAAATGTAAAGCAGCGTGGCGGACAGATACGCTGTTGCTGCAGGGAGGTGCTCAGCCTTTACTCAAAATGAGGGTTTGTTGCCAAAAAACTTCAGGTTGTATCTCATTATTCTGAAGATTAACTGTAATTGTGGATGAACATAGACACTGTAGCTGAGCTGGGGAAGCTCTCGTTTAACTGCCAGTTACCCTTCCCATTATGATCTGTGGCAGACCTGCAGATCAGCCTTCATTCGGACTAAGGGGGCTAGAAGAGATGGTGCTTGTGCTGCAGGATTCCAGTCCTTCCTCAACTTCTCACTACTGTGCTGAGGCGGGAGAGCAGGTACATCTCATGCTGATGCCACCAGCTGTAGTACAGTTGTTGCAGAAATTCCGATCTCTTTGCAACTCAGATGAACAATTACCTGGTGACTATCTCATGCAGAATTGGGTCTTTCCAGCCCTGTCTTTCAGCTTTGAAATGTGCAATACTTGATAAGCGGAGCTAAAGGTGTTTTGCTTTTCACCTAAATTCTTGTTAAGTTCTCAGCCTCTCTGGACAGACATCAGAGGGCAATATTAAAGTGTATATGTGGATACACACGCACACAATTCATTATTTCTTTAGCAAGACTATGGGGCTATTAGAAAAAAGCCAACATAGTGCACTGCAACCAAGGAGCAGAACTGGTCAAACATGAAAATAACAGAGTTTTATTTTGGGAAGATACAGACCTAAAAAAAAAAAAAAAAATCATTCTCTAAAGTAGTAAGTTCATTTGTTATGAAAATTTAGAAAATTCAAAATATTCAGTCAAGTCTATTTGGTTTTCTCTCATTGGGAACCTACTATGTGAACACCCAGAACAACATACATGAATAATAGGCTTCCATACAGTCTGAGTTCCAACTTTATATGTTATTTGCACACTTCCTGGAATGCCACGCAGAAATTTAAGAACATATTACAATTAATTGTATCATGTTGGAATAAATAATTTCCTAAATATACACTCTGTCATGGTGGGCACTGATAAGGAATTTAATTTGAAACTCAGCTCTTGGCTTCTGAAAATCAGCTTTAACTAAATTGTCGCAGTCATTACATGTTGTAAAGCCTCTATATTTCACACTTCATTTTCTATCCAAATGGATGACAGCTGACTTCAAAGGGAAAGCAGTAAACCTGTGGTCAGAGTGTTCACCTGAACAGCATGCTCTCCCTAGATCCTATGTCTGGCAGTTGCACACATTCTGAATTCCTACAGGTTTACGATTTAATTGGTCAAAAATCAAAGGATGTCCAGTTGAACTGTACCCCGTTATAACAGGGTCAGAGATTGGGGGATACCGTTTGAAGCTCCACCTTTCCTGACATTTCACTGTTGCACAAAAATGGGAAAGATGTTTCAATGAGCTTCCCAGGCTAGAAATGTTAACCCCAGGTGTTCAAAACCTGTGAACATGAAGTATATGGAAGAGGGTTTTAGAGCCCTATTTGTGTGCCTCCTAGAGACTGCAGTACAAGAAGGGAAAATAAGATGCTAATCTGTACCTTGTCATAGTCTCAACCCAAGTGCTTGGATCATCATTCAGTCCCTTTGAATGGTCTGAGAGTGTCCAGTAGGACTTTGTCATGGAATAGAACATGGTAAACATGTGGGGATCTATGTGACCCCCAACATTGTCTTTTCTGAGTCCAGTCCAGGAGGACTGGTTATATTCCTTGTTACACAGATCTCTGTGGACAACGGTCCCTTGGTACTTCCTCTGATTTTTTTTTCTGTGTTTGTTTTGGTTTTTTGCTTATGTTGAAATTGTTGAGGGAAATGCTCAGTGATGGAAGGTAGGAAGCGTTTGAAAGAAGACTAAACATACTGTTCGAATGAATCCAAATGGAAAATTAAGGTTTGCTGCTGCCATGAAGTTTACTACCTAATTTATTTGGACAGTTTGCTTTAAGTCACATCTTTTAAAACAGAAGAATCTTTCAGGTATATCCTGTTCATGGATCCCTGAGCAAAGTGCAGTTGGTGTGGCTGAGGACAGGGGCTCTCCTCTTTTCCCGTTCTTACTTCTTTGGGCAGTGGGAGGCCACAGCCTGGTCTAAAGTGAGAAGGCAGCAATCATTGAGTCATGCCCCACCTTCCTGCTGCCTTTACTGGCCCTATCTACTGACAGGGAATGACAAGGGAGATATTTGCTAATGGTGACACTGTAATTAAGACTGTGATGTCTGGGGCCACAGTGTCAGAGTTACAGTGTGTGTGAACTGTAAACCGTGAAATGGCAGGAGAAATGAAAACTGAAACTTTGCAGTGGTTGGCCATGTACCACTGTTTCACCAAATGGCCTGTTTTAAAGATTGGTGTTGGCCTCTCTTTATGCAGTATTTGTGTCAACACACACAGTGTGCAGCTCAGTGAAAGGGAGTTGTATTGCTGTGGGAAATGTGTATAATGGCTACATAAATGGAATTTTTATGGGCATCCAAAAACTCTATTAATTTTCACATTATTTTTTTTTTTTTTCCTTTCCCTGAACCAAACTCCCATTGTTTGGGGCTGTGTCACAACTGATAGCAGCATTCTTTGGGGACCTCAATGTCATGTGCAAGTAATAAGGACATTGTCACTGTTTATCTGATCAGAGATTGATAGTTCTATACCTTTCAACTTGGCAGGTAATGTGCAGGAATTTTTAAACTGTTTCCATCACAGAACCAATTTGGGCTGGTTATTGGTAGCCCTGGTCAGGTGTAAATGCCTGCTTTTAAAACTTCTTGTATTCAAATAGGAACCCTTTGCTTCCCATATTGAAAAAAAAAAAGGAGGGGATTCATGTAGATGATCAGAAAAGGATGGTTATGCTAGAAAATATAAATACCTAAGACTGTTAATCATTGCTCACATTAGAAGCAATAACGTTTTTTGAAGTGCGTGCCACAGGGATTGCCCAGCCAAGTAAGACTGAGTAAGTGGAGCCAGCCCGCGGAGCTTTGGCTGCATTCTGTGGAGCAGGCTGCAAAGGCAGGAGCCGAGGCAAAGTGCTGTTGGCAGCTGTAGGTGCCAGAGCTGCGGAAAGGAAGGACGGTGTGCCTACAGAGAAGGGGAGGCAGTTGTATGCATGGCCTGGAGGAACCAGAGGTACAGAGCTCTTTTGGAGATCTTAAACTGCAGAGCAGGCTGTGACCTGTTCTTGTAGCTGTGATATTAAGGGAGCCAGATGCTGTATAAATTTTATTTCAAGAAGCAAGTCTGCACTGAACAGTGTGTGTTAGCACGAGCTTCTCTTCCTAACAGCAACTAGTAAGGCCTTAAATACTGTTTGACTGAATTAAGAGGAACAGCAAATAATTAGACAAATAGATACAGAAAAAAATTTGAAATAAACAGTTGGATTCTTTTAAATATCATTCATTTATAGGAAAAACATGTTGATCTGAAGAATTTTTATCTTCTATTCAGATTATAGTTCTTCCTCTTTGCTCCTTGTTCAGACTGCTTGTGCAAAATCTGAGGTGATACACAGTAACATGTTGGATATTCCTTTCTTCATTTATTTTTCAAGTTTGCACCCGGCACTTAGTCCTTTTCAATTTATAACTGTGCAACTTGGCATGAATTTCAAAAATCTAACCAACCATGGCGTGGAAAGTGCATTATATAAAGTTACCCTCTCATTTCTACTAACTACCCATTTCACAAACAGGTATTTAAACCTGGCTTGGCACAACATCATTATTCTGTAGCAGGTGTCAATTGGGAGGTTTGTATATTTCAGGATCCCTTGACCTTTCTTCTGGGCACACGTACGGTGTGTTAATGATGAACAATGTCCACAGATCAGCACTAATTCAAACTTGAGCTCTTCCAGAGTTTGAAATATGCATGGATAAAGTCTGTGCAGATGGTCCTGAATTTTAATATATAAAAGTCACAGTAAAACAAAGTTAACTTTTAAAATTCTGCTATAAATCACAAAAAGCTGAATATGATCCTCTGGATATCTTAATTAGATGAATTTCTTTCACTTAATCAGACATTCAAAGTCAAAGGGACAAAAAACACTGCCTTTCTTAGACACTAAGGCCTGAATAATGTCTCAGTGGTCAGAAGCATTGATCAAATAACTTGCTGTCACTCATGTTTATATTTGATTGTATTCTTTTTTCTGAATAATAACTCAAAAATCACTTTTTCCATGTTTTTATCAGTCACAATCTGGAATATTCCCAACAGATTTATTTCTGGGCTTCTTGCTGCCATGCCAGGATCTGGCTTCATAGACATCTGCACACAAATATATAAGGCATGGTTAGTTTGCAAGCTGAACTTCAAAGATGGGAAATAGCAGAACCAAGATTATCCACATAGCCCACTTTTCTAGTTATCTGTGTTAGGAATCACTGGTAGTGGTAAGAAGCAGGGCAGGGGTGTAGACATGTGGTGTCCTCTGGGCTCAGAGGGGAGCAATGCACCCACCGTGTGTGGTTCTTAGCTCAGGGCCATGGGTGCCTGAGCTCACGCAGAGCACGTGGAGGCCTTCAGACTTGAGCAGCCAGACTCTCAAGGACTCCTACTTAGCATATACAGATGGCACTTCTAAGGAACTTCACATATGTCTGAATTAAGAGGATTTTTTATAAGTAAATTAATAAATATCTGTCTGCTTCAGGGTTATATCTATGCTGAATTCCCATTTTTCTTCTCCAAATCTTCAAAATGTTCCATTTTGTTTTAAAGAAGTGGTTTGTGCTGGCAATCCCTCCAGATTTTTCCAGCTTTATTGAAAACAGCTGTGACAGTTTTGCTGACGTGGGATGTCTTTGGTTTTGCGTGTTTTGGGATTTTTTTTTTTTTTTTTTAAATTAGCCAGAGAGAGCTAGAGCACAGAAATATCAGTTGCAGCTATAAACCAAGTTTTCAGAGAACAGGGAAGGGGGAGAGCCAGCGAGCATGGGTTTACGGTGGGGAAGCGTTAGGCAGGATTGACTCTAGGTGTCACTGTGAGCTGTGCCTGTAACTCTGCAGCTCCAGTTCCACTTTTAGTCAGTGACCCCACTTTCCAGCCTTCTTCCTCCTCTGTTTCTCCCCATCTCTTTCTCTCTCTAACTCTCTAACAAACTCATGTGCATGCAGAGAAGTGCATGACAAATAATAGCTGGCAGCAAGGAAATTACTGTGACCATTAGAGAACATAGCATTGATGTAAGTTAATAGATACTTAATAAAAATGCTGGCAAACTGAATAGTTATGATGCATGATATCTCCCTTACATGAAGCTCTGGAAAACAAATTATTTTAAAAAATCAGCTAAGCTTTCCTTTGTCCATTTGTATATGGCTACAGGTAAGAGCAGAAGACAAGATACCACCAGCAGACAAGATACTCTTCCCAGTCCTGCCGATCTGGACTGGGCAGAGGCAAGGCTAGATTGTTGTAGGGGTTACAGGTTTGATTGAAGGCATGAGGAGCTCTGGCAAACTTTGAAACTGTACCCACCTGTATAGATACCTGTGAAAGCAACCTGTATCTTTTAATGTTTTCTCTTCACTAATATTAACATAACTTTTCAATTTACAATTTAGAAAACTTTCTGATATGATCCACTTAGAGAATACTAACTAATGACATACTGCAGCATCATTAAACACTTTAGTGCCTCAGGGTAGCAGACTACAATGCATCCTGCAAAGTAGCACTTAGAGGCTGTATGAACATATTCTGTCACCTTGCAATCTTTTATAGAGTAGCCCTGGGAATGTGCAGGGAGATAACATGCAGCAGAATAGAGCAGTGTCTTCTGGAGTCACATTCTCCTTAACGTGATGAATTATCAAGATGCCGTACATTTCCTGGTTAGGTCCCAAACAGATGAACTCTTGTAAATGAGCGAATTTGAACACCTTATCACACATAGGCAGAACACTGTTTTCATGGTGTTAGTAAGACTCTGGTGTTACTTTTTAGTGACTTTATGCAGTGATCAGTACTTTGGCCTTAATTAGTAAAAGTAGTAAGAGCCTTAGATTTAAATCATAAACAGAAAAATAGCTCATCTACTGTTCTAGTTCACCCCCCTGCCAATCCTAAATTATTCCATGTTGTAGATATTCTAACTTTTTCCTGTATCACTTTAAAATTCCTAAGCAACGCTTCCATGACTCCAGCCTTTTTTGAGTTCCTTTTTTTTTACTGGAATTTTGTAGGATTCTCCTGAGGACAAGGTCAGTTTTAAAAGTTGTTTGGTAGAACTCTGTATCTCCTTTTTATTTGGGCACCTCTGACAGTGCTGAATCTTGAATTTTTGTAGCATCGTGTGGGAAAGTGAAGGCAATCTGCAAAGTACGAATTCTCCTGGTAAATATTGCTTCTTGCTAGATGCAACTTCTAAACCGTCTCTCCTTGTTTTTTTTTCATCCTTGCCTGATGGCTGCATCATGTACTCTATGTTCAATATGGTGATGACTCCGAGATGCACCCTGTCACTAATCTAGTCACTTGTAGCTGCTGTGATTATCCACTGTCTCTATCAAATTACTCTTGGACAATGTCATCAGTGTAGTCTCACCTCTGAATGGAACAGCCCTTTTTCCTTTTTTTTTTTTTTTTTTTTTTTTAAATCAGGATTAAGCAGTCAGATCTGATGACACTTCACACAAGTATAGCTGTTTGAAAACATACTGTCCTTTCAATCACAGTAAGTGACAGTGTGCACAGAGTGCACTCTACTGATGCCATGGCTGCCTTTGATGCCTGCTCTGACATGCTTTAAGATAAATAGTTCAGAGGAAAATTCTTTACAGTAGCAGTAAAGTAAAACCAGTACTTTTGCCAAATGGTTAGCTCCATATAGTTCTTTGTCACCCCTTTTTTTTTTTTAAAAAAAGGAAAATATAACAAGGATTAAACTGGGGGAGAGTTGAGTACCCATTTCCTAGGATGAGTATTTTTTTACTAGGGACAGGCTTAAATTCCTGTATATTTAGAGCAAAGGAGTGGGTGTGAGGAAATATGTCTAAGGTCCCTGCTCCCATCTCTATGCCCAGTTTCTCTATCATGGATATTATAGAGGCTTGAGTGGGAGTTTGGGATTTTTTAGTATGTGGGAGACAGCTAGTGGCAAAAGAAACCTGCAGAGCTGAGTAAACCACATCTCTCTAATTTCTTCTCTCACACTGTCCTTTGGGTGATGAGATGAGGGAGATGAGGAAGAAATGGCAGTGCTTGGCTGTACCGAGGCCTTGCTGGAGGTTTCATTTGACCATGGAGCTTCCCAACAACTGAGGCACCACAGTGGCTGGCTGCCATTTCACCACCAAATGGTGCCCCAGCAGCAGGAGGCAGATGGGAAGCAGGATTAGAGCACCAGGGACCAGCAGGCATCCATCAGGTTACAGTACAGATCAGTCAGGGGGTGGGAGGGACGTGAGAGAGGCACCAGCAGTGTGTGCCTCATGTGTGAGGAAGGACTTCCCTGGGGAGCTAAAGCATACAAGGCATGGTATGGGGAGAGGAGAAACATTGATTTAAGCCAACTTTTCATCATCCTAGATTCAAAGACATGGTGACAGCAGGTTCTCACATATTGCGTGTGTCATGTAGTAAGAAGGCCTGAGGTCCCTCCTGCTCTACAACTGGTCTGTGTGGTTACTGAACCAGAGGTTTTGGGGAGACCAGAGCAGAGCCTGTGCTGACCTGGAGCAAGTGCCAAAGGCCAGGTCAGTGTTTGTATGGCTTTTGTAGCACGTATTTGCTCTTGCAGCAGAGTTTAGGGATGAGGAAATTTTCCAACAGGGGAAATGGAGAAGAAGAATCTTACTGGAAAATGTTCTTAATCATAGCAGAAATTTTCAGTAAGTGGGGTATTTAATTTTTTTTTTTTAATTTTTTTTTCCTGTGCAAGTAATGCAGCATTTAAATTCTCTTCATCTCAGATGATTCACTGAAGGTCAGGTCTCTTGAAGTAATATTTTTCTCTCTTATCTGCACCTAATCAATCATGTCACATATAAAAAGTCCAAGCAGTTGTATCAGTACTTTAGTACAATGTAACAATATTAGACCAATCAAAAGAAATTAATTATGTATTAGTAATTATTTTAAAGAGATACTGCAAAATAGTACACTCAAGCTACCAAATGACACGGATAAAAACATATGCAGCAGTCTTTACAATGGAGCTAGTTGCAGGGTTTTTTTCTCCTTCTAGGATATTTAACTGGCTGGCTTCTAATATTTCTTTTAATGTTTGCTTTTGCCTGGCAGGAATGTGATAAAATTATGCAAAGCTATGATTCACATAGAACAAATACAGATTGCAAACTATCTAATGTTATCCTGGCCTGCTGTTTATAAAGCAATGAATATGCCTGCTAACTATGTATGATGATGATTTTTTTTCAGCCAGGTTTATATCTGGATGATTGACCTTTACTTTTTCTAATTATTATTTTACACAAGCAAATAATTTACCTTTATAATCAAAAGCAATCATCAAGAAAGACCCTTGGCAGGTGCTGGCATATTGTACTGTTCATATCATTCAGTAAATAGGCTTTTTCTGGTTCAAGTATGCTTTCTAGACCTTATATGTTTCTCTGCACAGAAATAATGTGAATTAAAACTTAAATCAAGGCAAATTATCTCAATATAATATGTTTATGTATAATATTGTTTATATATATGAATTTGCATAAATTAATGGACTGTCCTAGTTGCTGATATGGCCCTGTTGGGTAAATGGCCTCATGGTTCTGTTGCAGCCTCTACTCCAGGGCAACTGAAAAAATCAGTCTTCTCACCAGAGCAAACACTTGTCAGCCTTACGCAGAGTCATAGGACTTGGAGAAAATCTGATGGTTTCTCAGTCAATGCACCCAGAAGGGTATTGTAACCAAGTGGTCAGTTTGCTCAGCCATAGCCAGTTAAGCAGAAGCATGTGAAAAGGCTTGCTCAGTTTCTCCGCTACTTCAGTCTTTCTGAATGTCTTAAGGGTCAAACTCTGTTTTAAAGCACTTAGAGCAGAATGGCAGTGACTGAAATGCTGACAGCATAGCATGCAATCTTGCTCAAGAAGTGTAGCACTAGTCTGGAGACAACATGGGGTAGTTCAGAGACACCTGAGCTGTTTCAGCAATAACACAGAACTTTCATGCTTCAGCTCTTTCTGATACAGCTGCTTGTTTCACAAACAGGTGTCTAAAACTGCTGTGAAAGTCACTTCAGCTGCAGACTGAGCAAAAGTCTACTGGCTTTTCATGTAATGGTATAGTGTCAGGTAATAATGTACATGTAACTGTCACTTGGGAATTGCAACATGGGAGTCTTTGGAAATAAGAAGAGACCCATGCTTTGGGGGAGCTGGGAAAGAAACCTGCAGGAGGGTGCCCTTTGTTTCACTGTATTTTTGCTTTCTGACCAGTTGTGCAGTTGCTAAGACTGCTAGCAGGACTAATTCTGCTATCTGTGTTATAGGATTTTTCCCATTTCTATTCCATCTCAGGAACAAATCCATTGTTTTTTCCAGTGAATATACAGAAATGCCACAAACCCCATTCTTTCTGCAGAATCTGCTGCTGCTCTTCATTTCTGCATAAGAGTGAATATAATAGCCATGTGACATGTTGACAAGAGTAATTATACCCAGAGGGGTTGGTAATTTATGTTGGGTAGCAGGTGGTATCATTTCCTGGTTAGTCTGTACCCTAACTTGTTATTATCTATGGCCATCAGCAGCTAAAGTGACACCTACAGAGGAGACCTCAGAGCTCGCAGCAGGAACCAGAGTTGTTCCATTTGACTGTAGATCGAAGGAATTCCTACGGTCCTTCATACTGTGTGTAACATAACCTTTGATAACGTAGTAGGCGAGGCAAGGCATGACTCATCTCATTGACTTTCCCCTCTTGTACATGACTTTTAACAGGTTATGGTTGACAGAGGATGTGTTGCTACTTATTTTCAACCACAGTCATTATGCCGCTGACTCAGTCATATATAGCATGCCATCTAAATAGCTACTGTCCCTAAGGAAATATTTTTACTGTGATATTTCTTTTCTTTGGCAAGTTACTTCATTGCTTGTGTCTGAGACAAGCACCCCATTGTTTTGGGAGCTGTATACAGATAATTAGGGACAGAGTCTTGCTCTGACAAGCTTTTGCCCTTAGAAGAAGAGAAAGAGAGGCAAACGTTGCTTCCATTTTACAAATGGAAAATGGATGTGATGAAGAGATGAGGTTAAGTAAATTGCCAAAGAAGGTCATGCAAGGGATCTGTGACATAGCAAGGAGTTGATCAAGTTCTTGGAAGAGTCAAATACAGCAGCATTAATGACATCCTCATCTGTATTGCTTTTTGTTTGGTTGGTTTGTGTTTTGTGGTGGTGGGTTTTTTTTTTTTAACTGAGCCTGTTCTGTTTCTTTAGAATCCTCCTGGACAGTTATATTCCAGTTCAAGCAATTAATCACTGTGCTAAAACCACAGTACAGTTTCCTCAGTCTTGTGAATCTCTCTGGACATCTGAGCATGTGATGAAAATCTAGATCCGTAGTCATCTTTGATTTTTGAGGCTTTGTCAGCTCCTCCCGTTTCCAGTTTTAGCTTTCTCACCTCATTTCTTCTGATTCTTCAATTCCTCCCTAATCCTTGAGATTCTTCCTTTTTCCTTCTTCCTTCTCTTATCAGCCCTGCTAATACTGGCTTTTTTCTCATAACTGGTATAATAAACTTGTTTTGTCTCCTCTCAGATCCCATCTACGTTCCCTTTCCTTTATGTTCTGTTCATTATTTAAACTTCATTTTCTGAAGTGCCTCAAAATGTAGCCACTGTTTACATTATTTGCTTATTTTATCAAGTGAGAAGCTTGACATCTGAGGTCCTGCAGGTTCATTCTAAACCTGTTTGCTTAACTAGAATCAAACAGCAGAGTTTTCTTGGTCACAGATCCAGGTATTGAATTGAAGGTATTGACTATAGCTAGTTTTCTGTTTCAGTGTGGTTTCTGTGCTGCATATATCTGCTGTGTGTGGATATCCAAGCTAGCTCCAAACGTGTGTACCCTCTTGGTGCTAGAGCTCTGCTTTGCACCACATACATGTGGCTATAGTGCTTAAATCATTCTGTAGGTGAGCCTGTGGATTACTAAGGTAGTTGTATAAGTTTTACCCTACACTTGGATTCTTGATGTTTACGTTTAGCTCGTACGATCCTTGAGGTGATCTTTCTTTTAATCCATGGACTGGAAATATAGAATGTTTTCTATATTTTGTTGGATTTTTTGAGGGTTCTTCTGGAGAAACTCTAGAAAGAGTGTTTAAAGATAATGGCAAAGAGCTCAGAGTGACTGTCGTGGATATCTTTACCTTTTTATCTTTGCAACCAGAGAATTTACAGTATTCCTCAGACCAAGGCATGGAATACTTAGTGTAGTTTCATCATTTCTCTTGATGTTAATTAATTGCGAATGCATGAGTCACTGTCATATAGAGTCTTACATCCTGAATATTCTAAAATCATTTTACAAAGAGTGGTCTAGGTCAAGAAGTGGGGAGCACCAATAGCTCACTAGAAAGTAGTGGCCAGTGAGGAATGTATTTCTCCCAGCAGGAAGACAATCAGGATGGTGGGATTCACACCCTGCTCTTGAAAATAGCACCTGGTTGTTGGTAATGTCCATGTGTATTCATGAGCTTTTAATACCAAATGCCACTGAGTAGAGCCAAGTGAACAATCCATTGCCAGGTCCACAACATGAGGATGAGATGTATCATGCAGATGTTTTTATACCTCTTCAGTTGTACTGTAGGAAATGGAATGCCCTTATGTGAGCTACCAGAGAGGGAGATGAGGATATAATTTGTGATCAGACCTTATCTTGGAGAGTGGTATTGAATCTTTCTTTCATTCAGTACAGGTCCTTGTGGGAGTAACTGTTCCACTAGACTGAGAGTTAAAGGAGGCTTGCCTGGGCATTGGGATATGTTTGACAAGCTTAAAAGGTGTGTGTGAAACTAAAATAAAATCTGCTGAGACTGCGTGTTTGAGAAGCATCATTTGCACACAGAAAGACTGGGATATCATATAGGAAGAACTGGACCATCTTCCAGATTGGAGAACTGGAAATGGGTTTAAATTTGTATAAAGTGCACAAGGTCAAATGACAAATCTTTTTCTATAGGCTCATTGATTGGCAATGCCAAAGAAAAAAGAAATGTATAGGTATTTCACAGGCCACACGCTTGTGAAATGGCCATTTAAAAGGCAAATGCAATCTTAAAATGTTTCAGATGAAATATTTCTGTTGATGATAAGAACATATGAGTGTAATTGTACAAGTTGCAGGTGTATAATTCTGGGCATTTGCGTTTAAAATGGAAAGTAGAGATGAGAAGAGGAAGCTGATTTTGATCAGGAGAATGGCCAAACTTTCTTAGTGGAGGAAATAATGGAATCTCATTTGATTAGTTTAGCGAAATAAAACCCATAAAGATTTTAGTGACTAAAATCAAGGAAGCAGAAGAATAACTAGTAGTAGCAGTGGCTGTGAGTAAACGTGGACCCAAATTAGAAGACCGCTTAGCCACTAGAGTAGCACATTTGTTGAATATCTTACCCAAAGATTCTATTTTCCCTGAGAAGAGGGTAGCAACAAACAGTGAGCCAATTTTGAGTGTTACAAAGTGGTTATATGAGTTTGCTACTGCTATTGGAACCTAAACACAGTGTCCCAGGAGAAGCCATTCAATTCTGCATTCTAATGCCACAAATAGTTTTAGCTTGATTTAAGGAATCCATAATTTTCCAGCGCTTTTTATTTTCTAGTGTCTCTTTTTGTGGACTGAATAACGATCTTGAATTTTAATGTTATTTTAAGAGTTGTCAAGCTAACTTCTCCCTTCTAAGGTTCCCCAATTTACCAGTAGTAGCTGAATGAGCCATTCAGTTTTGTCTCATATTCTGCTGTAGTTTTCAGGAGTACTGAATTCTGTACCAGAGTCAGTGAAGGCAGCCTCAGTATTTACTGATAGTACAGCTTCCCATAGGGATCTCTTGTACCCCATCTTGCTGAATTCTTGCAATCTGTTTTTCAGTTCGCATTTTTAAAAATTTGATAATACCAGAGGGAATTAGGTACCTAATTCTTATTGAATTACAATGTAAGTTGGATGAATAACTTCCTTAGATGACTTTTTAAATCTTAGATTGTTATTCTAATATTATTCATACTACTGCATGTGTTTCTGTAGCTAAAAAATCTGCAATAAACAAGTTCCTGAAATCATATCAATTACAAGAATATTTAGTCATTTATAAACAAAACTTATTCCAGTACTAGGTTGTATAGTTTTTTAAAAAAGCATGACAATATTAAGAAGTTGGACACATGGGTTTATGTAACAACTACAGATCATACAGCTGCTGTGATTTCCATAGTACCGAACTTTAAATGAGAGAAGACAAAAAAAGTTGTGACAAAGGAACATGCTTTGAAGTTTCAGTGCCTCGTTTTGTAAATTGATCAAATAAAGGTGAATGACATTTATCACAAAGCAGATTAATTTTCTGTCCAGGTTGTCCCCAGTTAATGGTTTCTTCAGCACTGTGGATGAGAATAGGAAGTGTGTATGTCAAGGGAATTGTATTCTCTTAACAGAAAGGGAACAGATGCCCAGATTATAAGTTTGCATATCCCTGTTTTATTGTGTTGGGACTTGCCAGTTCTAGGGTCAAAGCAGCATGCTAAATAGCTGATGGTCTCTGTCTTTGACTTTTCTGGAGATTAAGGTATTTCACATCATTTGGTGTGAAAATAGTCCTGGTCTCTTCAAGGGAGGATAAGACAGCGGATAAATTACCACCATGTGCTAAGAAGCTTTGGGATAAAAACCCTAGTCCCTGAATGGGAATTTCTAACAGAGATTCCAGCAGGATTAGTGCAGCCCTTTGCTTCCCACATTTTTTTGGGTGATCAAATCCTTGTGATAGTTCATGTAGTTTGCAAGTATTCAAAAAGGCCCATCATAGAATGTTTGTCACTGAAATCACATCTTATGCTATCATCTTATAGCATTTTCCAGTCAGCATAGTACATCTTCTTGCAAGATTTGCAAAGAAGGTGATCAATTTTACAAACGGTGAAATTCTTTTCACTGGATTTGAGGTGTTTGTGGAAGTGAACTACTTGAGGTCTCCTGTCATCACTGCAGAGCCCGAGAGAGAGCAGAACTCACATTGACTATGTAAGTACTGCTTTTGAAATTAAGTACCTTTGGTGCTGTTTAGAAAATCATCTTAGATTAGACACCTAACTTTCAGAAGGCTGGAGGTAGGCAAGAAGAATCTAGCACTGCCAGCTGGTTCCTCTGAGACCAAGGGCATGAGGACTGGGCAGCCTTCACCACACAAATCTACTGGCTGGATAAATCTTTACTATGTCCGTCCTTTACTGAGGAAAATACATTATCCAGACACTGCTTAGCCCAGGAATAAATCCAAGTCTTCTATATCCTTGGAATTTTTTTTGCTCAGTCTTTTATTGTGTGCAGAACGTACTTCTCAGAGTAAAAGGTTAATGATCCTGGGCTGACCCAGGATCAGAGCAGCAGTTTTTTCTGCCACAGCAGTGGGAGGTAAATTCAGGGCCTGTTTGAGGACCTGGCTTTACATGCAGCTCAGGTTTAGATAGGCAAACCTTGTGTAGTGCAAGTCCTCTGTGAAATAGGTGACTCTATGTTGAAAGAGGCAATTTTTTGATTAAAAGAAAAAAATCTGATAAAAGCATGTGTTTGTTTTTGGAGAACAGCACGGCAATGTGTATCGTTTTTATCTGTCAACAGCCATCACCTTGTCAGAGTTTTGCTACTGTTGATTTATTACAACCTATGCGAATGTATAATTGGTAGGCTGGTCCTCAGATCTGCAGAGGAGAGGCACAAATTTGGAAGCCAGATGTCCCATGGTAATGCGCTAAAAGAGAGCGATAATCACAAAAGAGCTGAGGAGCCCTTCAACTCATTACTCTTACATACTCTCTTAGCCTTAAGATTTATCAGTGTTTGTAATGAAAGCATCTAAAATGAAAACAACTTATTAACTTCACTAAAGACACCATCTTCCACTCCCCACAAATAAATCTTTTATCGTAATCTGCACTGCAGGACTCCCAGCTTTTTGTCAGAAATAGGAGGGAATTCACTGAGGCATGCTTATTTAGCACCGCTGTCCCAATGGCAGGATAACCTTGACAAGGAGAAAAGACTTTGGAGTTGGAAATTTCCTAGTAAAATAATCCATTCAAGAAAGTATTACAATCACTCATGGAGTTCAGGAATTATTCTTGGAGCTATTTTATTGGGGCTTTCTGCTATTTCTACTCCAATACTGAAAGTATGCAAAATACTCACACAAGTGTCGTCAACCCTTAACATTTATATGGGCAAGCCTTAAAGTCATGGTATCAAAAACCATTGTATCTGAAAGGCATATCCTGCTAGATGGAAGAATGAGTAGTAGTCCTAGTAGTGCTCTTCTCCAGCTAAGGTGAAGAACATTAACAGTTTAAGTGTTTAAGTACTTCTAATTCACTGTTAATCACAGTGAGTTTTACAGCATTTGGATTTCATGAACAGGTTGCGGCTTTTGAAGGGTGATGCTATTAATGTGGAACTTGTTCCTAGTGTTGGAGTACTGGCTGGTAGAGGGCAGAGTAGTGAAAATCTGGAGGCTGCAGAGGGCTTCTGTAGAGGAACGCTTCTGTTGGACCGGAAGGTAGTGACAGGAAGGCAAAGCTACAAAGCCTGTGTGTAAATTATCATTTGTCTTTTCCATCTCTTTCTGTCCTGGTCTGGAGAGAGGAGAAAGCTGTATGTCATTGCACGAGTCATAGTGGGTTCATAGACCAGGTGATGTACATCCTTTCTTTGCCTCAGACAACTGCATGTATGTCTTTCTAATGTGATTAGGCCATCATACAAGGCACAGATCAATTTATTATTCTGCCTGAAAGCGCCATGTTCTTCTTTAAAAAATTGTTACTCCTGGAGTCTGCAATTACTTTAAAATAAATTTACCAAAGACAAAATTGTGCCTCTTGGGTCAGTAAATGACTTCCCTGTTTTTTCTGGAATAGACAAGGTGTTTATTAAAGACCTCCTTAGTTTACTGTGTTGGGTTTTTCACTTTGAATAATTGTCCAATTAAATATAATTTGGAAGTCCGTGCTTAACCTACTGCTTGCATTGTACAAGTAAGAATATCTCTGAAAGATGTGCATTAATAAATCCCACCGAGCCCTATCTCTTTTAAAAAATGGCTTCTTCTGTTTAATTTTTAGAATTTTTTAACAGGGCTCTAAGCCTTACATTTGGAAAAGCTGCTGTTTTCACACAAATAATTTATACAGTTCATTCTTTCAAATACCGTAGAAAACATTTTTATCATTTATTTTAAGTTAGCTTAATTTTTTTAAAAAATTAACCTATTGTTTAAGCTTGGAGCATATTTTACAGTCTAAAACTTTACACACGGTATATTTTTTTTTGTCTAGGGATTTCTATTTGTACTTTGCAAGCAGGAAATAATATGAATTTAAATGAATTTAGAACTATAGGCTCCATATAACTAGGAAAAAAGAAGTTTAAATTTTGTATGCTGGAGAACAAACAAGTATAAGCCAGCAAAAGGGTAAAAGAAAATAATTAAATGTAGCAAGTAGATGAAATTTTAGAAATCCAAGATGGAATTGGGCAATATTTCCTGATGTAACCTGTTCCACAGAGGTATAGTCATGCATGGCCTGGCAGTCTGAGCATGGCAGCAGGTCCTCTCACTTTGGCTCAACACAAAGACCATTGATGTTTCTTTATCTACTGGGATCCAAGTCACTCAAACTCATTTTCTCCTGTGGATATAAGACATTTATTCCTAATATGAATATAATGAGTATTGATTAGCTAATCAATCTAATTAATAAATAGTTTTAGAACTGAGGAAATAAAAAAGCGTATGGGGGAAATTTTATTTCATTGACATATTAAAAATGAGTAGCAAAAACTGCCATAAAATGAATCCCCAGAAGTATTTTATGCTGTTGTAGTTACACTTTTAACCATAGTTATGATGACTCTTTTTGTTTTGATATAGGCAGAAACAAACATGACATTAAAATGACATTAAGCTAGAAATTAACTGCCTACTCTGTCCTTTATATTCTGGCTGTCATCACCCTTTAGTGGAACATAAGGTGCTGGAATGCTTTTCCTAGTCTATCAATGCACAGAGCACCTAATTAATATTGAGGTCATCTGCTGTTCCTGAATAGTTAAGATCCAACAACCATCCATACACAAGCATAAATCCTAGCCAAGTATTTTCAGCCTGTGCCATCCAAAATAAAACAGAAGTTCTTCAGTACTGCCCTCTTCAATGTAACGCCATCCATGGGCAGGAGGGTGCATATAGCTGTATATGTATATAAATAACTAGAGATCTGAAGTGCATCATCCAGTTCTAGCTGAGATGGGGAGCTGCTAACTTCATTGAAGACTGACTGGAATAGAAAAGAAGTGGACTTTTGTCATCCAGTAGTTTGATAACATACTTATTCAGAAAGTGTCCTTACAGATAAAATAGCTTGGTTACATCATGGAACCAGGAGTATTTGGGAGAACAGGAGGCCAGAGGAAAGCAAGAGAAGGCTTCAAATGAGGCGAGTTCCTTGCCTTAAAAATCCCATTACATACCTTTTTCTCCCTTTCATAACCTGTGACATGCAGACCCAAATTGGCTGTGGCATTCTTTAGGTGAAAAGCCTGGTCTTCACTAAACATCATGGCAAAATATCACATCTTTTACTGGACAAGGGGCCAATAATTAGACCCTGCTCTTATTTGAGCAGTACAGAACCATGGGCTGTTGCAATTCTGGGAGTGGATAAAGAGTAGATTTTGAAAAATACCTGTTTGAGTAGGATCTAAAGATGAGAATGTAGAGAAGTAAAACAATCTCAGAATGAGGAGTAAGGATACTAGTTTTCACCATTTAAAAAGATACAGAGATAAAAAGGCTAGCTTGTACCTATTTAATCTCCTTTGCTGTATGCTTACTTATACAGAATCTTGATCATCTGTATTCCACCTTGGTGTGATATATTGATTGCATTAACTGCACTTGCCATGCAGCTAGCCACTAAGTATACTCTTACTTCTGCAAGAGTTGTTCCATTTTCCAGAAATCTTTTTTTTTAATGCTGATTCAGGAGAATGCAAGCCAAATAAACTCCCCAAAATCAGGTGGAATGTCTGGCTTAAGCCATGCCCTGATTCCTTCTGGAATGATGGGATAATGGCACTTTTGGAACAAAATGCTTTCCTGCCTCCTTAGTTGTGTGCCTGACAGACGTGAGCAGCAGCAGCACCTCTTATAAACATCCATATCAAACAGCAACTGCAAGGTGTTCATATCTCCCTGCCACCTTCCACATCCTAAAGGCCTGGCTGCCTGCTAGGTGTAAAGTGGAAGCCAGAAGTTTGGTGAAATTGTGCCATTTTATGAAATAGTACTGTAATGATAAATCAGAAAATTAAGACAATTTTTTTATCAGTTCTTTCCAGCCAGCTCTTATTTGCTCTCTCTTGAGCAACTTTACAGAATGCTGTGCTCAGTTCATGGCATGGTTTCTCAGTTAATCAGTAAAATGTGGCTTTCTTCTCTGCCTTCTACATGAGCACCTCTTTCACAGACATGCAGCTATGTGATGATAGTCTGAGGTTTGCAAGAGTACATGAGCAAGACATCATATCTCTGTTTATGCTGAAAAAGTCCTGCATGAGCTGTTCTTACATTAATAAGCTTATCCAGGTTCTCCAAGTAAGTTAGGTGGATTCTGACAGTACTTCTCTGAGCCATGTGGCAAGTTTCTTATTTGGAGCAGTAAGAACTTTCTGTTGTTACATGTCGAAGAGATGCACTAAGTACTGTCTGAAGAGTTGGAGCAGATGCCTAGAATTCCTAGGTTGAAGGCTGGGCAATGGTAATTTGTTATTATGGACGGTAGATCTTCACTGTCCATCAGTGTGTGGGGTATTGTGGGGGTGTGTGGGAACTAATAATGCCTAGCAGAACTTTATCACTGCCAGGAGGAAAGGAAATGGAGTCTGGTTTAGTGGACCACTTCTCTCAAAGTACATTTTGTTTCAGTGAGTTTCAGCTTTTCAGGACCACTGTTGTGCTGAAAGATAAGCAGTTTGTTACGGTAGACAAGACCAGTGCTTGAAATCCTGGGGATGCGTGTGGTGATAGCTGTCAGTTTTTAATGGCAACTTGTCATTAAAAGGGCCAGTTGACAACGTGTAAAATCTTCAGGTTCCAAATTAGCACAGTCTGAGCCAGTCCAGGATAGATTAATGCATAAGTGAAGGGAGACAAAAACCCTGGCTGTTCTCCCTCACGTTGCATTTAGATCCATTTATACAAGATACTGATATAATGTTAAGTTTGATTATAAATCAAATGATTTTATAATAACTTTAAATTCAAGCAGGGACAGTGGTTAGAAGCCACCAGATGCAGCAGTTTGCATAGTAAAGGGCCACATCGGATCGGATCGGAGCATCTGATGTGAGGAAGAGCTGGGATTACCTAGCTTAGAGAAGGCTCAAGGGGATCTTACCAATGTGTGTAAATACCTGATGTGAGGGTATAAAAAAGATGGAAACAAACTCTTCTCAATGCTACCAAATGATAGGACAAGAAACAATGTGCACAAATAGAAATACAGGAAAATCCATTTTCATGTAAGAAGAAAACCTTTTACTGTGCAGGTCGTCAAACACCGGCACAGGTTGCCCAGACAGGTTGCTGCCTCTATCCTTGTAGATATTTAAAATCAGCTGCACACAGCCTTGAGTAATGTCCTCTAACTGGCCCTGCTTTGAACAGAGCAGGAGAAGACTAGACAATCTCTAGAGGTGGCTTTCAACATCAACTGTTCTGTGATTCTGTATCCTATCAAAGACCAAGTTTCTACTAACAGAAGCGACTTAATGTCATTACATCAGCTTCAGTAAACATGGTTCAGGTTGAGCATGAGAGGAAAAAGAAGCAAAATTAGTGGAGATAAAAAGTAAGATGAGATCTAGAACTGGATCTGGGAGCAGAAGTATCAGAGGTACCTGTATGAGCAAATGAATAGCTGCTAAAAAGATACATGCAAAAAGGTCCAGAAACAGATATTGAAAGACATGCCAAAGGGGAGCAGTGCTAATGTTTCTGCTCACAGTGCAGTGTTGTTGTAGCAGAAGAGCTGGATTCTAGATCTCTACCCATTCAATTTTCTTGGCCTCCTATGTCTTTTCAATACCAGCTTCTGTGCTAAACAGCACTTCTACTTTGCAGCTGATCAAGTGGGTGGCTTAAAGAAGTTTCCTGATCAAAAAGTATGTCTGATAACATGCTTTTAATAGTTGCTGGATTTTCAATCTCCATTTTAAGTTCTTAAATTCCAGCCAGCATAAAGGTAGCTGAAGTTCGTATTTTATTCTTAGACTTTATTCCACAAAGCAGCTGAATATGTTTTTAACATTAATCTCGTGCTTGTCTGTTGGTGCTTTTTAAAATTGAGGACAAAAAATTTTGACCTACTGCTAAAGAGTAATTACAGTTCTTAAGTAGTTCTTGAGGAGAAAGATTGTCTTAACTGTCAGCGCTTCTAGGAGACGTACTGGGTATTTGACTTCAGGGTTTCCTTGTCATGAATGTTGTTGGTGAGTATGTGACTGACTTTGTGGCTTTATGCAATTCCTTCCTTCCAAGGTAACATGATTTATGCTATGTGTTTATAGAATAAATGTGCAAGTCAGTGGTCCAGCTTCTAATACAGTGTTGGTTCCTAATTATGGTTAATGAGAGCATTGTAAAAAGGTCAGCGTTTTATATGGATTTGTACTCTTAGACAAGTTTGCTTCTTAGACCTGCCTGTGAAAGTGGAAGGCATTGGTCTCAGTTATTTTTAATTTATGAAAGGTTTATGAATCATGTACCATAAAAATATCAATTACTTTCTCATGAAGATGCTTCTGAGAGAGTTATACTTCACTGTGGCAGTGGAAACTGTGGATTACTGTTCTTTAAGAAAACTTGAAAGACTTGGATAATACATGGTCATGATGGTAATTAAGCTTGTTGAATGGTTTAGGAAGTGAAGAGTCAGCCAAATGCAGTACTCAGGACACAGTCAACACATGTAAATTCTCTGCCTTGCTCTGCTCCCAACCTGGTACTGATGATATTATTTCTGCTGTGAGCTTGTGGACTGGAAATAAGGATGTCAATAGTTAAGAATTGTCAACATGATATGGCAGTGAAAATGGTTGAAATGGCTCTGGTATGCATAAGATGAAGTCTTGCCAGTAGAGATTAAGAAAGTATTGAATGATCTTGTAAGGCATGGAGCACCAAAACGGTTGTGACTTCCCATGTTTAAGGATTAATTTGGTTTGGAAGAGATGCAGAGAGAGCTTAACCTTGAAAAGGAGTCCATATGCCTTGTCTTGCCTAGCTCTGCAGAACAAAAGCTGGGAGGAGATAGTATTTTTTATAAAATACTGAGGGCAAAAGCTGGGACCTGGTAAGAGCAGTTTGAGGTCAATGCTGGCACAGGAATGACTGGGTATGAATTATTCACAAAAAAAAAAAAAAAAAAAAAAAAGGCCTGTAAATAGGGAGATTTTTAACCCTCAGAATAGCCTCAGTGAGTGTGACTGGCACAAATGACCAAAGTAATTTTAAGATGGAACTAGTAAATTTGAGAAAGGGATTCTACAATGCCCTTTACTCTTAAAGAGGGAAGGGGACTCCCTGGCCCAGGAGGTCACTTGCAGTCCTAGGTTCCTACATGCTGGGTCATTGGGTGTGTTTCCTTTGAAATCTGTTCTTTACCCTTTGTTCCAAACTGGTGGTCTCCTGCTACCATCTGTCAACTGCATCAGGACAAAATTGTGTCTTTCTTTGTGAGACATAGAACGTGTGATTTGAAAGTTAATGCAGTATTTGTTCAGTATATTTGCATTTTTGTGCTTGATGCTAGTAGAAGATACAGCCCTAGATTCCTCCTCTGTGGGCTATGATTCACCTTCATTATAAATATTTCACATCAGCCTCATGTTTAATGATGCTGTTGGAAGAGGGAACATCTGGATTCTTCTACCAGGTGCTGTAGCTGGATCTTACAAGTTGTATGCTTTGCTTTTACTGTCTCTATTAAAAATTAAAACAGGGAAAATATGCCTAAATTCTTCTGAACAGCCAATCTTGAAACTACTATATTAGATTATTGTATAATTCCCACTACTGCAATATTTGAATAATGCCCTACAATATTCATGTGTACTTAGAGGAACTGATGTACTGAAGAGATAGAGAATGTGTTCAAGGTTATACAAGAAGTTTGAGGCGAAGGAAAACCTGAATATATCTCTAAGTATGTCTGACGGTGCTCTGTGTAGTGGACTATCAGAAAGGATCCCATCTTCCTGGAAAGGAAGCTTTTTCAACCTAAGGCACTGGTCATTTGACTCTTCTTATCAAAATTATAGATGATTCCATTCTTGAGGAAATTCTCAGCTACAGCACAGGTAGTTCCTTTTGATATTTTTGTACATCCACAAGACATGGCTTCCTGCCTAATGACACTTTTCCTGCCCTTCATACGTATCCCTTGTTCGTTTTTTCAAGGACTATGCTATGAACAGCATGATATCTGACATGGAAATATTTACATGTGCTGTTTGCAGTGTTTTGTCTTCCCTCAGTATTCCTGTGGACCTTCTGATCAGTGACTGTATTGAGAATTCACAGAAATGGAGAGCAGATAGGTGATGCAGGGCTCTGTGCTAGCCTGCTGGGAGAGTTCTGACTAACAGCGTCACTTACTTGGATGGATATTTGTGGGACAAGTTATTCTGAGAGATCCCCCAAGCTCTATCCATGTTGATATCAGAATTACTTTGTGAAGTGATGTAACTAGAGGCCAATATAAAACCTGTATGTCAAGATCACATTTTATGTTGTTCAAAGCTCGTTTTAAATAACAGAAAATATAGTTACTGGTGTCTAAACATGTCATTAAACAGCATTAAAAGTCTGCTGCTGATTATCTCATTTTCTGGAATTTTATGTGATTAAATTACAAATAAACTAGACCTTTCCCTTCACACTATAAAAGTGATGTAAATTTTATGTGATGGAGACAGAACACTGGGGCAGAGCACTTTGCATGTCGTGTTGAGAACCACTGGAGAAACTCAACTCATTACAGCTGTGATGGTGTAGCTCAGGGGATGCCAATAAGGCAGCAGTGGGTTTATTATGCTAGCATTGGTTTGCTGGTGCAGTGTGCTGATAGGTGTAGTTCAAATCCTTTAACACAAAACAAAGTCTTTTAAACCCTGCTCTTCCAGCAATTCATTTAACAAGGAGGAGTGCTTTGAAATTAGTCCTTGGATATCGTGTCTTCAATTTACGTCCTCAGTGCAGTTAGCACTTAATATATCCCTTTCAGAAGCAGATTGTCACTGCAAAGTGTCAGTACACAGTCTGTTTAATTCATCCGCAGAGGTCCCACTGCATTTCAATTGTGTCTTTTCTATTGCTTTTAGGAGCAAAGCTTGGGGTGCTGCACATTCTTGCCACCTTTTTCCACTTCACTGAAATCATTCACTTGATTTAAAAAACCCTACACAACTAAATTGATTCAGTAAATCCCTTTTTCATGTACAGTAAGTGGTTTGGTGTAAGGCACAAAAATCTTTCTACTTTTACACTTCCTTTCATTTCATACAATTGTCCTTAGAAAAGTAAGTCTATAAATGATTTAAAAAAAAAAAAAAAAATACAAAGCAGAGCCAAGTTAGAAGGAAAAAGTTTTAACTAGCTTTTTTTTGGTCAAGCTTCAAACAACGCTTTCTCTGACTTTCTCTTTCTGACCAATGTCTGTTTACAGTCACTCATCATTAACTATACGTATTTATCAGGGTTTGCAGCCATTGCTGGCCTATTGATACTTCTCTTTTTAAACAAAAACATTCTCAGAAATTGATATGGTAGCCAAAATGATATTCATAAAAAAATTTAAGAAAGAGCTTGCAGCATTAAAAAAAAAAAAAAAAAATTTTTTTTGAAGGAACTGAAAAGAAAAAGGTCTTGGAATTACAAGCAGTTAGACTTGGGGTTTTGCGTAATGACTCCTGGTATCCCACTGTGAGAAGACTTTCCCCAGCTTCTCGTCTGCATTCTTCCTCGTTCCCTGCGGGAGAATGAGTTGGATTTGTCTGCCATATTCACAGCAATCGAGGTGATCCAGGTTGAAAGAAAATCAATAAGATGTGTCCATTTATGCCTCACAAAGGAAGAAAGGTCTAAAGAACAGACATGGGACGTGATTCAAGCACTAGAGACTTAATAAGACTTCTACTTGTGTTTGAAGGGGATGGTAATTTATATTTTACTTTGAACTTTTTTTTATGCCTCATAACTATTGGGATTCGGGCTGACATGGGAAGCAAGGAAAAGAAGGTTTGATGCTGTCTTAGAAGACCTAACCCATTTGGGAAGGCCATGCTCAAAAGTTCAAAAAATTTTGTTTTAGAAAAGATTAAAGAGACATCATATCATCATACTGATTTATCGCTATTGATAAAACCGGTTTAAAGTATTTTGGATTGGGGTACAATAAAAAAAAAAGTCTTTCTTCGAGAACAGCTGCAAGTTTCTCATTATTGGCTGTCTTTTCTGTGTGTTTGATATCATTTTGCTTAGAAATAGAGGAGCAGTCATAATAGGTACCCTGGTGCCACTTGAAGCTTTGTGAGGGCAGCTCCCCAAAAGTGGTTGTTGTTCTGCTTGATGTCTGTCATGTCAGCCACCAGGGTCCTGCTGTCCCAAGGGTGTACTCTGTCAGCCCTTAGCAAAAATACTGTCTCTACTTTAGCATATGTTGTTTTTTCAAGCCAGTCTTGTGGTGTGCTTTTGCAAGTGAGATGTAAGCATGCCCTTATTCAGCAGGAATTAGGACCTGTGGGAGTTTCAGAAACAAAAAACAAAAATCCTAAAATAAAAAAAAAGCAAGACAGGCTGCAGGCGTGGGTCTAGTTATTTCAATCCTTTTTTTTGTTTTGTCATAAAAGACAAAAATGAAAGCCAACCCTTCTTACCAAAGGAGTAAATGACATAAAAAATTATGTTTCAGCAAGTCATGAAATAAAAGCTTGCTGATCAATGAAGTAGTATGATAGAGTGGTAGAAGAGGAAATATTCTTTCTTTTTCTTCTCTTCCAAATATTTTGGCTATAAATTCCCATCAAAATGAAGGCTGACACTGAACAGACCCCAGATGAAACATCTGAAATGGAGGTGGTGTGCTTGAGGAAAAGGAATTAATATTCTGAAATCTTACTGTTCTTACTAAGTAGCTCTTAAAGAAAGTTTCAATTATAAGAAATACTTCCAAGAAGAAAATTGTGCTTAGTGCTTTATGCAGGATAAAGTAAGGTGTGAAGAGGATAGAGACAGATTTAGAGCTCACCTTAAAGGTATGCAGAGGTTTATTGTTATTAGAACTACCATTTGTTCCAAATCAGCCCCTTTTCACTGAATTTTTGGCAGATTTTTGAAGTTTCATCCAACTTTGACTCTTCTCAAAATAAATTGCAAAGTGAGTTTGAGAAGCATTCAGACTATTAATGGATTTTTTTAAGGCTTAATTGGTATCAAACAAGATTTTAGTGAACACAGCCAAGTGCGCCCATTGCATCATTAAATGAGCAAAGCTAGCATTTAACTGAGATTGACTTACACCGCTGTCCTTCACTCTCAAGAACTGTACTTAAGTGGGGTGAGATCAGAATATCAAAGCAGGCCACGTAATGTGCAGTTGCAAATTTTTAAATTTTTTTAAGATTTCTTTCATATGCGTTTCAACACAGTGCTGTTGTGGAATGACCACTATTAAGACAATTAATAAATAAAAAGAGGTGCTAACAAAGCAATTGTGCAACAGTGCATGAAAACCAATGTGGGCCAGGCTGTATTGCCCGGAAAGGAAATGGAAAAATAGATCCCAGCATACTGGAAAGGGATTGGATGGACCAGCTGACAGGCCTGCCACACAGAAGTGAAATTTTACAGTTTACAGGCGGTGCCTTAGAGGATCTGAGAAGTGTTTTGGTATCTCATTTACATAACAAAGGAGGTACGAAATCAGCTTTGCATCCAGAGCCCTATACAAGTCTGCAACTGAGTTGCACAGAGTGGAGAGGCATTGAGAGCAATGACTGCTCACCAGCCTGCCGAAGCTGCCAGCAAACACCGTGTCTGATAGAAGTATTTCATGGCCACTTATGGCTGGTGAGCTGATAGTCTCCAATGGCTGTTGCCTCTTTAGCTTCTACCAAACAAGTATAAATAGCTGTCCTGCTTCTCCAGAAAGTCCCACCAGAGAGAACCTAGTTTCTTGGCACCTTGTCCTACACTGCCTTTCATTTCCCAGGGGGTGAAGTTGATTCCTCTCATACAAAGCCACAGTGACAGTAAGTAGAAGCCTGAGGTTATTTCTATTGATGGGTGTTGCTGTTCAGCACTTTCCAGAGCTCTTGGCAAAAGTGTTGTAGAGTTGCTAGACCACCCTCACTGCTTTTCACCCTTCCTTCTGCAGCCGTCCTCGATTTCCACATAGCTCTTCTTTACAATGAGTTTCCTAACTCGTGGTTTAAATAAGTGGCTGAAGAATCTGATGAATTGGGGTCTGCAAATTCTAATTTTTTTGTAAGCTATTAATAAGTAGATGTCAATAGTCCCACCTGTGAGACATGCAGACATTTTCATCTGTGTGTTTCCCTGGGAGGAGAGGAGGACTTCTGAAATGGCGTTAGAGGAGGCTTGCATCAGAAAGGGGAACGATACCATTATTTCAGCATTAATACTTTGGTAGAAGCTAGGAGTCTAGAAGCCTCGGTAGTTTTATGAACAGTGTGCTGTGCATTGCTATTTCTGAGTATTTCCTTTTTTGTTAATGCTGTTGAAAGGAAAGAAACATCATACTCTGAAAGGACAAATAGATCCATGCTACAGCAAGGCCACAGGCCAGGCTGGTGCTTTACATGGGAATGAAAAAGCTCCTTCCCTCATCTGTGCACAGCCCCTGTAAAGAGCTGGCAAGCAGTGGTCTTGGCACTCAAGAGTGCACTGCTTTTTCTACCAAATGGCTCTCCTTCCCAAAAGCAAGTTATCAGAGGGAATGGGGTATGTTCCAGCCCCTCTGGTGAGCTGCCAGCCCTGTCTGTGTGCATACAGGCCTGTAAGGGGGAGCATGTTGGTGTGCACATGCCTGCAAATATCTTTGGAGCATCAGATATTTCAGTGTGGTGCAGGGTTTGCCGTGCTGAGGTCCTGCTTCACACGTAGAGCTCCCCACTGCCACCACAAATGCAAAGAGAGAAAAATATTCCAAAAAGCATTCACATTAGGTAAAGCAGGTTCACTCACCACCCATGCAGTCTCAGCTGCACTGAAAGCTAGCTCCCGTTCCCAGAGGAAAACATGATGTCTCTGTGGAGTATTCACCCAGGAAGGCAGTTGTAGGACTATGTTTTGGTAGTGATCACTCTTTCATTCATTCTGGGGGAAAATTCTGAAGAAAAGTGAAATTATTTGGTTTCATTGATGTTTCATGATTTGGTGTGGCATTTCTGCCCAAAAGTAGCAAAAACTTTACTGAATAATGATGAATGGGAGATACAAAAAAAATAAAACCCCAAATCCCAAAGCCCTCAAACTTGGGCTCAGTTCTCCTTTACAGAAGAACTGTGAAAATTATTCTTCTTTATTAAAAAGAAACTCTCATTGGAATGCAAATTTTGATTTTGATTATCTGTCATGGCCTGCTTTGAAGTTTTTCAGACAAAAATAAATATCTCCATAACAGAGAGGATTATAGTAGTCTTGTTTAGAATCATATGACTAAGAGTGACATCTAATCTCAGAGTATATAAGGTTTTATTGAGGCCACAGAGATTTTGAAAGAGCTTGACTCTCTTCTGTTTTGTAAATTTTCTATAAATGGTTTAATAAGATTTTTAGTTCAGCGCAAAAAAAACAAGGACTAAAACATTTCCATCAGCCATATTGTTGAAGAAGTATAAAAGACACATAATTCAATTTAAATAAAGCTGTAGCTAGGTTATATCATCCTTATCTCAGTAAAAAGTATTTTCTTTTACAATCCTAAATAAATAAATAAATAAAAGTTACTCGGATTTGAAGGCTTCGCTTGGATAAATCAGGTTTTGGCAGCACTGTAATTCATGAAACAATACCTCTAGTTTTACCAGAATGGGAGTGGGATGTTTCAAGCTTTATGATTCTGTTCAATTCTGGAGTGTTAATGGGGCTATTTGTAAAGAAAGAAATATAATGAGTTATCACAAAACACAGCAAGAACTCTAGAAAAGGGCAGCCTCCCATCCATCACCCATTCTAGTGTATTCACAAAAGAGCAGGGCAAGAAATCTTGGGAGGACAGTGGGGAATTTTGCTTTTACTCTAACCTGACTTTCACAAATTGTGATGGGCCTGGAACATTATTTTCTTTACAAAATGACCCCAACCTGATCCTAAATTCAAAGTGGGAGAGTATGTGACACAGATATTTTTTGTGGAATTTTTTCCCTACCTTCCTCTATTTTATGCTTGGAGAAGACATTCTCTTAATTAAGATTTATTTATGAAAATAAAAGTGTTAGATCATTGCTATCTGATATAGAGGCTAATTCAGGATGCCGACATTACCATATTTCTGTGGCACCTTCTGGTAGGGCTATAAGTAAAGTTACCTGTCGTTTCCATTCTCCTCTATTTTGGAAGTTTATGACTAAGGCTTGAAAAGTTCTTGTGCGTTCTCACTTTGACATATGATTTGGGAATCTGAAAGCAATTTTATTTTGATCATTAAAAAAAAAAGGCAAACCCACACTAAGCTGTTTTCTTGATTTTATTTTCCGTTTGTTTTTTAAGTTGTAGAAGCACAAATAGAAGCAACATTTTAATTGGTGTGTGCTGTGATGTAGCTGCAGTCCTGTCCTTTCTCATCACACTTGGAATCCCTAATGAAGCCCAAAGAATAGTTTGAGTGAATATGGTTTTTAAGATGGACTGAAGGTTTTGCCCCAAAGATAATGAGATAATTAATGTATTTCATAGTGTAGTTCAGAGACAGTGAAATAGCTCGGAGTAATGAAATGAAACACGCATACCAAAACAAAGGGCACAGCAGGAAATAGTCTAAAGTACATGATAATCAATTTTCACATTATAAGCTTTTACATCTCTCCTTCCATATATCCCATTATAGAAGGGCCTGTTGCTTATTAAAAAGGAAATTGAGATGTCACTAACTGTGGAAGAGCAGATCCTCAGGCAGAATAAATCAGTCTAGCTGCACTGAAGTCAGTCACACCAGCCATGGATCGGACTCGGGATCCATTTGGTGGGATAGATCAGTTTTAATCTGCAATCCAGGTGTTTTGAAGACTGGAAGACTAAGGGAGGCTTTTTGGAGCTTCACAGTGTATAAACTTGTGCATACTAACAGCAGAAGCTTTAGAAACAGTAGAGAGAGCATCCCGCCCTCTCCTGATGCTCAGGGAGGGATGCTGGAGCAGGACTCCTCTAGAGCACCCTATTTACATATGCTGCACTCCCCTTTCCACAGGGCCATTTCCTTCAGTGGTGTATTTCTAATGCCTAGCAGTATCAGGCTTGGTACCATCTGGCAAATATTGGCAAAGAAAAAAAGACCTTATAGTTCTTTCAACTTGCCTGTGGGAGATATTGTTATGTACAAGGAGATAGATAAGGGAGATACTGTGTTTGTGGGTCAAGTGCTTTTTCCGTCTGAACATGGTAAAACTTGCCAACTCCATACAGAGTCCACTGTATTAATATATGCTCGAAGTCCTTTATAGAAAATAAAACTCAAAGACTTTTACTGCAGCATCTCTCCATATGAAAGTCTGAGCTGATGCCCCTTCTCCTCCCTGCCTCAATAGTTTTTCCCCAAGTTAAACCAGGAAGCAGAGGGAGCCATTCAACCTCTTATAGCAAAAGAAACGTGTCCTGAAGAGTTTTAACATTTAAATAAGGCACATGTGAGACTTGATCCTGTGCAGTGGTATCTGGATGGTACTTCTGACCTCGCTTGGTCATCCTCCCAGGTTTCACATCACCTTTGCCCTTCCTCTCCCTTAACGCAACAGGCATGAACAAACCATTGCAAAACTTCCGCAACTCCAGTGCTTCTAGGACAGTGCTAAGGCTTTTGTTGCCCAGGGTGTGATTAGATTGCAAGCTTATTGATCTCACAGAATTTTTACATATCTACAGTCCTGACCAGTATGTTTTTCAGTTATGACTCCCTCATGTTTTGCAGTGAAATAATTCTTTTCAAGCCTGGGCTTTATGGGATTATGCTCTCTACAGTATATA
Organism: Coracias cyanogaster; assembly: GCA_033124195.1. Taxonomy (NCBI): domain Eukaryota; kingdom Metazoa; phylum Chordata; class Aves; order Coraciiformes; family Coraciidae; genus Coracias; species Coracias cyanogaster. Next base: position 48,505 of record JAVSBS010020788.1, read on the forward strand.
GGTATACCAAGCTACATATGGGAAATGACTCATGTGCCTAAACTCTTTAGCCATCCTCTTCACATTAATGAAAATAGTCTCAACTGTCATTCTTTAAGTACTTGGCTCCATAGAAGTAAGAGAAATTCCTGCATGAACATGACAGATTATGGCAAAGTATTCAGCGTGCTGCATTGTTCAGAGACACCAACAACCATGTGCCGTAAAACCAAAAGCATGAGAAAAGCCAATGTGAAACATTTGATTCCACATGAAGTGGCATGTGAGAGGCCAGTGCATTGTGGCCTGTAGAGGTGAAATGCTCTGAATGAGCTTGTATTTGTAACTGTTTTCTGCAGAAGAATATAACTTGTATTCCATGGCCATTGAGTCCTTCTGCTCTGGATGGGTAAGATGGGTTAAACTGATTCTTTCTCTCTTAGAGCAGCAACCTGAGATCTCTGCTCCCTTCTAACTAGTGCCAAAAGGCTACAATTTGCAGAACTGTAACATTATACAGGTTTTGAGCATGCCAGGTACTTAATTAGATGTAGCTCATGCTACCAGTCTTCACACAGTAACATTTCCAAAGATTTTTTTAATGTTTCCTTCAGGAAAAAAGAATGTTTAGTTGCTAGCGGCCATCACCATATTGTTTATCTTCCATCTTTCTCTTTACAACTAAACAACGTATGCTGGAGTATTTTATGACCACCTGTGATGAATGCAGCTCTTAAGTGAGTCTTTTCAGGGACTCTGTTGTCTACAGCATCTCATTGACCATTTTTTTCAATCAAAGCATAATGTGAGAAGGATTGAATCTCAGTCCGGCGTTAAAAGAGACACAGAGCGATACTAGATCCTCTCCTATGTCAGAGGAAATGGTGATGGCTCTGCCAGCAACCAACCTTCTAGACGTAAAGTTACACAAGTCTAAAATGCTTCTAGCTGCAGTGGCAGAAAAGCAAGGCTGTATGCCGAGCCACCTGGTTGTACAGAGGAGTTGCTTGTAAAGCCCCATGGCCAATGAAAGGAGATTGTTCAGGTGGCTTGAGGAGGAGGCAGGCAGAACCGCTTTATACATTATACATTTCTCAGGCAGAGGAAGGAAATTAAGCCTACTGAAGAGAGATTTCCAAGTCAAAGTTATATCAGTTGCATATATATATAGTGCAACCTCCCTCCCCTCCTACTTGCCTCGGAGGAAGAAGTGTTTTCCCCTTTTGCAGGTTTTGAGACACTTCCAGAGCCACAGGGAAAAACCCTTTGGGACAAGAAAGGATTTGGATATATTTAGAAATCTTACAATATAAACATTAAATGTGGAGAATATTCTTCTTCCTTTGATTTATGAGGACTAAAATGTAACTTCTGGCTGCGGCCAACATTTTGAGACAAT